>CAUYLG010036379.1:0-132566 GCA_963573385.1 Cacajao melanocephalus
AAAAAAAAAAAAAAAAAAAAAAAAAAAAGACGCACGTCTCATCTAGTTATTGGAGTCTTTGGGATGGAATTATCCAATCATGATTCATGACCCCACTTCTATGCAGCATCACCATGTTTAGCAGGGGGTCCACTAAGACCCTTGGCTCTTTTCTTTGGGGGTCATCTCTCATGACTCCTCTCCCTGCACCTCATGGCACAGCCCTTGTGTGGCAGGCTCTCTGCAGAGCAGCTGCCACCAGGGCAACTTTTCTCTGGTGTCTTCGCAGCTTCTTTACTCCAAGGTTATGGGCAAGCTGCAGGGGTCGGTCTGCAGGTGGGATGAGATGGTCCAGGGCATTCCCCACGTAGGGAGGAGCCAAGGCATCTGGGAGGGAGCACTGGACTGGGAGTCATGCATTGGATGTCTCTAGGTTTCTCCTGCATAGCTCTTTCTGGAAATAGCAGCTGGTTATTCTTTTTCAGGAAGACAGTCCTCCCTGATTTCATTCTGTGGAGTTTGGGTGGACTGTAGCAACGGCTGCCCTTGGACTAATCCCTCCACTTACTGGGCCTCCATTTCTCTATGTGCAGATTGTACATTTCCTGGGGCTGTGGTAACAACCACACACTGAGAGGCATAAGCAAGTTTTGGAGACTGGGAGTCTGAAGTCTAGGTGTTGGCAGGGCCATGCTCCCTCTGATGTTTTAGGGAAGAATCTGTTCCACGCCTCTCACCTGGCCTCTGGCAGCTTCCCGCAAACCTTGGCATTCCTCGGTCTGTAGCTGCTTCACTCTCGTCTCTGCCTCTGTGTGCTTCTGTGCCCGAACTTCCGGTTACTTGTATTTGTTTAGAGGCAAGGGTCTGGCTATTTTGCCAAGGCTGGTCTTGAACTCCTGGCTCAAGCAATCCCCCAGAGTAGCTGAGATTACAGGCATGAGCCACTGTGCCCAGCAAATTCCATGCCTAGCAAATTCGTCCCTTCTTATCAAGACACCAGTCACTGGATTAGGACTCACTCCAAGCCAGTGCGATCTCATTTGAACTTGATTACAACTTCAAAACCCCTATTTCCAAATAAGGTCACACTACATGTACCAAGGGTTAGGGCTTGAACATATATTTACAGGGAACACAGTTCAACCCACACAGAAGTGAAAGAGTTGTCCCAGGAGTGTGCCTACCTGACAGCCCAGGATTTTGTGAAATAAGTGATGTTTCAGGGATTGAACCAACTGAGAGTTGATCCAGCCTTATCTATCTGCAGTGGCCAAGTTCTCACCCTTTCCCAAAAGGCCCCACAGCACCCGATCCAGGCCACTCTTAAAAGGAAAGATCCCTTTCTACTTCCTTTCCCCATTAGAGGGCGTGATGGGTGTGTTTCGCTCCTTACCCATTGGCCCTGGGACCCACACCCAGGGGTGGTGGAGCAGATATTAGGCCTTGAACCCATCTGCCAGTGTCTTCAGTCATACCTTCCGATACAGCCCAACTCACCCGTCCCCACCTCCCACTCAAGCACCACTGCCCCCCAACCCTAACATTTCCCTCACTGTTTCCTTCCTGCCTTGCCTCCTCCAATCCGCTCTCCACACAGCTGTCAGAGAGCCCTTTCAAACCCATAAATGGATCATCTCACTCCCTGGCTCAAAGCTTTTGGGGTATTCCCCTCATTCTTAGCATAAAGTACAAGCTTCTCCCCTTAGTCTCCACACCTGGCCTCATCTGGCCCAGGTAACCTCTCTCACCTGTGTCTGCCCTCTTTTTTTTTTTTTGAGACAGGATTCCATTCTGTCACCCAGGCTGGAGTGCCGTGGTGACATCACAGCTCACTGCAGCCTCAACCTCCCTGGCTCAAGTAATCCTCCCACCTCAGCCTCCCAAGGAGCTGGGACCACAGGTGTGCACCAGTATGCCTGGCTAATTTGTTAATTTTTAAAAAATGTTTTTCATGGAGACAAAGTCTTGCCATATTGTCTAGGTTGGTCTTGAACTCCTGGCCTCAAGCAATCTGCTGGCCTTCGCCTCCTAAAGTGCTGAGATTATGGGTGGGAGCTACCACACCCAGCCTGCGTTTGCCCTCTTGATCCTCAGAAACACTGACCACTTCTGCGGGGTGGCTGCTCCTTTTCCTCCACATGTTGGTTGCACCCAGGAGGCCTTCCCTGACACTTCTGAATCTTTTTTTTTTTTTTTTTTTGAAACAGGGTCTCACTCTGTTGCCCAGGCTGGAGTGCAGTGGCATGATCTCAGATCACTACAACCCCCACCTCCCAGGTTCAAGTGATTCTTGAACCTGGCCGCCCCAGTAACTGGGATTACAGGTGTGCATCACCACATCTGCCTAACTTTTGTATCTTTAGTAGAGACGGCGTTTTGCCACGTTGGCCAGGCTGGTCTCAAACTCCTGACCTCAAGTAATCCACCAGCCTCAGCCTCCCAAAGTGCTGGGATGACAGGTGCGTGCCACTGTGCCCGGCCATATCGTCATTTTTAACAAGAGAGAGCTGGCCCCCTCCTGCTGTTTGAAGCAGGCCATAGTGTCCAGCTAGAATTGATGGCCACGTTGTTTTTCACTGTATGTATTTTTGTGGCGGTTTTTCTTATTACTGGCTGATATCATTTATTTCATTTATGGTGGTGACAGAAATGTTCCATATTAAATGGAATGCAGGACCAGGTGATGATGGATATGGCAGAAAATGTGAAGGAGGCCCTGAGGGAAAGAACATGGATTCTGAATTCTGACCTGGCCCCAGATCCAGAATGGATGCTGAGGCTCAGAGAGGGAGGGGACGGGTTTGGAGTCACGCACAGCGCCAGGGGCGACACCAGTGCTCAGGGTCCCAGCCTGGTGCTCCTTCCACTTGACCATTCAGCTGTACCAGGCTCCGATGCTCAATGAATGGAATTCTGAGCTGCTGCTTTCCTCCTGGAAACCCCTCCCTTCAAGTCCCTTGGGGACCCCCTCCCCACCTCAGAGTCCAATGGCCCATTTTAAAACCCAGGCTGCGGGTTTTTAAACCTGCAACTGTGTGTGGAGTGCATCGTTTTTAATAACACTGAGACAACCAAGTCTGGTGCCTAGAAATCATGTTTCTGCTTTGAAACCTGCCGCGGACTGCCTTTCCCTCCTTCTGCTTAGCAAATCTGCACAGGCCGTGTTTTAAATACTCCTCCTCCTTTTGCTGTGATCAAAGGAATTACTTGCTCCCCTCATAGGTGACAAAAGATGTCCGAGAAACAAATGAGAGAATATGGTCGCAGCCCTCTTCCTTTCGCCTGGAGGAAGGAGAATCGCAAGGCTTCTTGGGCTGTGTGGCTTTTAGCACTGAGCGGGGTGGGGCGCAGAGATAAGGGCAGAGGCTGCAGGCAAGGGCAGAGGAGGGGACCCCAGGCAGGCTGATAATTTGGCGCCAGTAGTTGACATCAGCTGGGTGGACCGCTCAGCCTGCATTTCCCCTTCTCCCTGGCAGAGCTTCCTTACTTTGCTTTAGAGTACCCACCCTTCAGGAGGCACTGACTCCATCCCCAGCACTGGCACTGTGTGTGTGACTCGGACCCGGCCACAGTGATGGACTTCAAGCTGGGCATGCAACCTAATCAGAACCAAACAGGAGCAATCTTGGCCTCTTTGAGATCGACTGCTCAGAGAGAGAGAAGACGCCCCTTCCTGCTGGGCTTGGGGTAGGGCTGTGAGCCTGGAGCTGCGGGGGGCTTGGCCAAGAGGAGTTTGGGAAATGAAGCCAAAAGATGGGTGGGAAATGGACAGATGCAGAGTCCTGTCCTGATGACCTGATGATCTCAAACTCCTAGATCAAGTTGCACTTGACTGTTATGTGAACTGTCTTTTTTTTTTGGAGACAAGGTCTCAATCTGCCGCACAGGCTAGAGTGCAGTGGCAGCATCTCCGCTCACTACAACCTCTACCTCCCAGGCTCAAATGATCCTTCCACTTCAGTCCCCAAGTAGCTGGGACTACAGGCATGTGCCACCACACGTGGCTAAGTTTTCTGCATTTTTTGTAGAGACAGGGTTTCACCTTGTTGCCCAGGCTGGTCTCCAACTCATGAGTTCAGGCAATCTGTTCATCTCGGCCTCCCACAGGGCTGGGATTACAGGTATGAGCCACCGCGCCCAGCCTGAACTGTCTTTTTTGATTAAACTGTTATCTCATTTGTGACAAAAGACAGTCATTTCTGATGATCTTGTATCACTTGAACATGTATCTTCAAGCACCTCTCTCCCTGTAACAATCCCTTAGGTCTTGGCAAATTCAGTTTTTTCTACCTCTAGCCACATTTCTAGGCGCAATTTCAGTCCCTTCCAGGCTCATCACAGGCCGATACTGGAAGAGTCTCTATTGGAGGCCACAAGTCCGGACTGGGACACTGAGGCCCTGTGTTGGTCCATTTTGCGTTACTATAAAGGAATATCTGAGCCTGCGTAATTCGTAAAGAAAAAAGGTTTATTTGGCTCAGGGTTCTGCAGGCTGTTCAGGAAACACAGTCCGGGCCTCTGCTTCTAGTGAGAGCTTCAGGAAGCTTCCACTCATGGTGGAAGGTGAAGGGGAGCGGGCATCCCATGGTGAGAGACAGGGCAAAAGGGGACAGCTGGAGAGATGCCAGGCTCTTCTAAACAACCAGCTCTCCCGTGAGCCTACAGGGAACCCATTCATTACTATGGGAAGGCACCAAGCCATTTATCAGGGATCTGCCTCTAAGACCCAAATGCCTCCCACCAGGTCCCACTGTCAACACTGGGGATCATATTTCAGCACGAGATTTGGACAGGACACACGTCCAAACCTTTTCAGGCCCATTCAAATGGGATACCACAGAAAGAATTCCTGTCATGGGTCACAGCTTTGCAGTGATCTCAGCCTGGGTGTCTTCTTGCCCAGCAGACAGCCTGAAGAAACACTCAAAAGCCCTTGTAACCCTGTGAAACCTGCAACCCATGTCCCTCTCCTTGAACCTGACAGTCCCACTGTATAGGTTCAGGAACTGAGCCCTCAGGGACAAGGAACTCCTGACATGCCTTCTCTCACCTCCTTATCCTGACACACACTCAGCGCTTCCTCCTTCACCTTTCAGCCAGGAGAGAGGGAGACAGAGCTCTGACAACACTGATTATGCTCCTGGATCCAGCCATGCCTGAAGGCCCTAGAGCTAGCTCTTGGATCTTTCCAAAGTCAATCAATCCTCTGTTAGGCATAAACCATGTTGAATTTGGATTCTGATACTTGCAACCAAAAGAGTCCTGATTATGTAGCTGCCTTCCAGTCTCTGAGGGGTTGTGTGTCTGGGACAAAGACAGCAGCCCTGGGAGTCAGGAAGGCGTGCCACAGGGAGTGCAGGCATGCCCTGAACCCCCCAGTTATCCCAGTAGGTTATAGGCCCTGGGAGCAGTGGGGGTGGGGGAAGGCTGGCAGCATGGGGATGCAGTGAGAACCAAAATGAGTAGGGTGGGGCACCAATGCCAGGGCAAGGTGACTCTGGGAGAGAGGCTGGTTTTCTAAGAACTGGGGACATAGAAGCCTCAGACCAATGGTTCTCCAAGTGTGATTCCTCACAGCAGCGGCATCAGCATCACCTGGGAATTTGTTGGAGATGCACATTCTCAGGCCCTGCCTCAGATCTATTGAATCAGCAGCTTTGGGTGTGGGTCCAGCAAGGTAGGTTTTAACAAGGCTTCCGAGTGCTGCTTGAGCACCACTGCCTCAGACATTAAATGAATTAAATATGCTCAGAGGAGAAAGCAAATTATTTAGTATTGAGAACAGATGTGGCGGGGGGCCCAGAACATACTGTTCATAAGTATCTCAGAGACCCTTCACAGGTACAGAGGGTGGGACAGGGACCCCCATTCTTCTCCCCACAGGCCTGTACCAAGCAAGGTGGCAAAGCAAGGAATGGCCACCACCTCCAAGTCCCTCCAGGCTGATTCTCCTGGGCCTCCTCCTGAGGACTCTCCTCCACCAAGGAAACCCAATAAAACAGCTCACCTTGCCCAGTACACAGAGAGGAGGGGACAGTCCAGGAGATGTGAGTGCCAGGAAGGGGTTGACCAGATGACCCTGAGCCTGTCAAACTAGGATGACACCAGCCAGATCCCTGACTCCAGCCCTCCCTCCCTCTCTAACTCCAGTTCAGAAACTCCGCCTTGTAGTCAGAATAGGGTGGGTTCTGTAGCAGGAATGTAAGTCTGCATATAGAAAATAACCTGAACTCTCAGTGGCTTCACACATCACAGGTTACTTTCTTGTGCTCACAAAGTTCAAAGCAATGCAGGAGATTCTTCAGGATAATTTCTTTTCTTTTCTTTTCTTTTCTTTTCTTTATTTTCTTTTTTTTTTCTTCTTTTCTTTTCTTTTCTTTTTGAGATAGGGTCTCACTCTGTTACCAGCCTGAGTGCTGTGGTGCAATCACAGCTCATTGCAGCCTCCACCTCCTGGACTCAAGTGATCCTCCCGCCTCAGCCTCCCAAATAGCTGGGACTGACGCCCAGCTGATTTCTGTAACCAGATGCTTTTCTTCCATTCAACACCTCAGCAAACCAAGCTGCTCCTCTCTTGCTGCTGTGCCATGTCAACATGAGGCTTTAGGGGCAGAGAGAACTAAAGAGACATGAACTGGCTCTTAAATACTTTCACCCAGGCACTTCCACTCCCAGCCATAGGCCAGAATGAGGCTCATGATCCTGTGTAGGCAGGAGGGAGCTGGGGCACATGGGGAGTGTGTGGAGAGCCAGCGATCAATAGAAATCTCTGTCATCTGCCTGCTGGACGCCGCCAGCTCTAGTCCACTCTGCCACCTCCCATGGGATTACTACCTCCCAAAACACCTGTCGAGGACTGGCCTGACTTAGACTGGGCACTGTGCTCAGCACCGGATCTCCCATAATGACCAGGACAGACATGGTCCCATCCCATTCCATAAGGGGATCATATCAGAGAAGGGAGGGGATTGAACAGACCCTCCTCAAAGTTTCCCAGGCCCCATTTCTGTGTCCCTTTTGTGTGGGCATCACCATCCTTCCTGACTCACAGACTAAACTTAGTTCTCAACTCTGGAATGAGCCTTCGTTTTCTCATCTGAACAATGGGGATAAGAGACTTAACAGAGGTAATCCGATGATCATGAGAAAGGGAGTCTCTGAATGGTGCAGCCTCACAGCCACTAGGCACTGGAGCCAGGATTCAAACTCCATCATCTCATTCCATTGCTCCAGTCTCTTCTGTGGCCCTTCCTCTTCGTCCTTAGCTGGGTGGGCCCTGCAGAGTTTGCCTCAAACATTGAAACTTTTGCTAAGAAGGAGGGGATCTGACAGCCCAACTTCCCAGCCACAGCCAAGGTGAGCCAGGCCTGGCCTTGAACCAACTCGGTCCCCTGAAGACTGCCGGGAAGGCATCCCTGGAAATGGCCCTGGCTCAGGTCATTCCATGAGGGTCACAGCAGCTGTCCTGCAACCCAGGACCCAGACAAGGCCAGCTCCAAGCCCCTCACTCCCACCACCCTTTCTCCACATATAGATGTGGCCAAAAACCTTACTACGGGACTGGTAAGGCCACCATGGCCACCATTAGAAACCTGATCCCGAGTTGCCGATTAAAACCAGGAGGGGGTTTTAATCAGCCAGGGCCATGTGCTATTTAACGGAAGATGAAAGCACAAGTGATAAGCATCATCTCAGAAAGGATATCATTAAAGGAAGAGCAGAACAGCAAGAGGCAGCTTTTATCATTACAGCAGGCCCTCGCAAAGCTCTCGTAAGGGGCTTTGGGGAACATCTGGGCTCGGTCTATTATGCCGCACTTACGATGTCATTGTGTTTGACAACGGCTCTGGAGCCCACGCCACACTAAACTTCTAAATACACAATTAATGTCTATTAATTATAGTTTTCAAATCAGCAAAATGAGCCTTCATTAACTTAATCGCCTCTTCTATTTTATCAGGAAATTGTACTCTCTGTGTTCAGAATCCCTGCATCTGAATCCCCCCTTTGACGGGCAGCATGTGATGCTTGGCTGACTGTTTAAGGGAAGGCCTGCCTGTCCTCCCCTCATCTAGGCACCCCCACTACTCCACCCTCGGCCATGAGATGGGAAGCCACTGAGAGCCTCTGAAGTATTCTAAAGGGTTTGTGAGCAGGCGTGTGTTCCGGGAGATTGTGACGGAAGTGAGGTGGGAGTAGCCGCCATCACGGTACCTGGTCAAGCTGGAGCCCAGCCCACGTGGAAGTGGATCTGAACCAGTATGTGTTGGGGACATGAGGTGGAAAGGAAACTGGCCACTGCCTCCTGCATCCCTTTGGACCTTAGGCAGCCCTCCTTCTCACTGCCAGCGGCCTTGGGGATCACCTCCCTGCTCACAACAGCTGGCGGCTTACGGTATAATTAACCCCATTGCAGACATGGGCAAACGGAGACCCACAGAGGGGAAATGGTTTCTTCAGGACTGCAGAGCAAATTGTCAGCCAAGCTAAGCCTTCAATTCAGCTCATCTAACACCCAAGATAGAGCCTCACCCTGAGTTTGCATACATAATGGAGGGCACTGTTCAGCGGACTTTTATCCTCTTCTCTCCCCTGAGCATGAAAGGTGCTCCCCTACCCCATGGCTTTAGGGCTTGGCCATGTGACTTGCTTTGGCCAGTGGGATGGGAGTGAATATCATGAGCTCAACCATGTAACTTGCTTTCACCAGTGGGAGGGGAATGAATGCCATGAGCTTGGCCGTGTGACTTGCTTTGGCCAGTGGGATGGGAGTGGATAGGCTGAACTTGGCCATCTGACTTAGTCTGGCCAATAGGATGGGACTTGATATGATGAGCCTGGCCATGTGACTTGTTTTGACCAATGGATTGGGAGCATATGTAATGGACTTGGCCAGGTGACTTCCTTTGGCCAATGGAACAGGAGTTGGGTATGATGTCCATCATAGCCCCTTCTTCTTGGGTAATCAGGAGATGTGCAGAGAAGAGAGGTGGGGAGGAAGAGAGAGCGAGCAAGAGAGTCTTTGGACCTAACTGGGTCAAATGCGTTAGATAACTTATACAACTTCCCAGCTTTACCGTCCTCCTGGGTAAAATGGACGTGATAGAAAGCCTGCCTCCTAAGGTTGCTGTGAGGACGAAGTGGGCAGTGCTCTGCCTGGAGGGCTGGAGGTAGCTGCCTGGAGGGATTCTGGCACCATGGCATCTCAGAGGGCCCAGAGCAAGGAAGTGGCTAAACCCCAACCCCAGCTCCATGGGTCGGCAAGCCGTGGACTGTTCAAACCCTATTACAGCGTTCTATAAATGCGGATCGTCTCTACAGTTCTCTCCCCTGGGCTCCAACTTTGTTTTCACTTCACCTCATCTCATTTATGCCTTAAAGAAGTTTACAGCTAAGTGGGGACAGCAGACAGGCAGCTGCGATATGGGGCCTATGCAGGAGGCCCAGGAGGGGCATCTACCCAAGGCTTGGGGGGTCAGGGAGGGCTTCCTGGAGGAGCGGGGTCTTGAAGGAGGAAGGGAGCAGATGTACGAGAGACCCACAGCCACCTGTGATGTCAGCTGCAGCTGCTGGGGACAATCTAGCAAGCATAAACTCACCTCATCCCAGCAGAATTGTACCTGGCCTTCCTACCCATTCCCAGGACCTTCTCCAGTCCCACAGGAAGTAAAGGGGCATCAGCATCCCCAGAGGCACCCCCAAGACACAGGCTAGGGCCAGTGGACACATGCTCCAGCCTTTCACCCTGCAGCCAGGCACCCCATCTGTCCTCATCCTAGATGGCCATTGTCTCTAATGGTGATCTCAGCAAGGCACCCTCATGTCACCTGCCATCTTGCCCCCCGCCCCTCACTCCTCTCCTGAGCTTTGCCCTGCCAGAACCCTGCCCCCAAGTCCTCGTCTTGGGCCATGCTTTGGGGAACCCAGGCTCAGACCAGGAACAGCTGGGTGAGAGGTGAGGACAAGCATTGCAGGGAGAAGGGGTAGCATATTCTGGCCTGAAAGGGAAAGGAAAGTCCTCCCTTGTTTAAGGATTGTTGGGAAGCACAGGGCAGTGGGGCAGAGGGGCAGAGGGGAAAGGCATGAAGTCACGTACGAGGCAGGAGACAGAGAGCTAGCGGCTCTCGAGGGCCTGGTCTGCTGGGCTGGGAGCTGAGCACTTGTCCTGAGGGCAATGAGACAGGTTTGCAGTAGGAAGTAGCATGGTCAGATTGGCATTTTTTTTTTAACAGAGGAGTCTTGCACTGTTTCCCAGGCTGGAGTGCAGTGGTGTGATCTCTGCTCACTGCAACCTCCACCTCCCAGTTCAAGCAATTCTCCTGTCTCAGCCTCCCAAGTAGCTGGGACTACAGGGATATGCAACCACACCTGGCAATTTTTTCTATTTTAGTAGAGACAGGGTTTCCTCATGTTGCCCAGGCTGACCTCAAGTGATCCTCCCACCTCGGCCTCCTAAAGTACTGGATTACAGGCATGAGCCACCATGCCTGGCCCTGATTGGAGTTTTTAAAAGTGCTTTTTGTGTGCAGTGTGGGGACTGATGGGAGACAGCATGGCCAGGGGAAGAACTGTCCCCAGGCTGGGGGAAAACAGACGGGACTCTCTGCTAGGGTATGGAGGGGTTGGGTAGAGTGGAAAGGTCTCCGTAATTGGAGCGATGACCCAGAAAGAGTCAGGGGTGGCACCCAAGCTTCTGGTCTGGGCTACTTGGTGGATTGTCTGTCCATCTGCTGAGCTAGGAGCAAGTTTCGGGGAAAGAGGTTAAGTTTGATTGGAGGCAAGTAGTTGGGACTCCTTGGCAACAATCTAGAGACAGCCCTGGTGTGGACGAGATCCAGGAAGTGAGTCCATGGAGAAGGCCAGGCAGCGAGCACTGAGATCTGAGCAACATGGCTATTTTTAATCTTTTTTTATTTTGAAATAATTATAGATTCTCAGGAAGTTGCAAACAAAGCCCAGTCAGGTCCCATGTACCAGTTTCCTTGCCACCCTCTTTAAAGGAGGATTAGACAAATCTGACTGCTGAAAGTGGCCCCGGGGGTTCTGGAGAAAATCCAACAGTTTTGACCTCAAGAAAGCGATTTCACTTAGAATTCAGGTTTGGCTGCAAGTGAAAGTGATTGAAGCAAGTGAGACGTTGATTGCTTCCTCATATAATAGTCTAAATGGAGGTGTCCGAGCCTGGAATAGAGGTCCTAGTAAGTTCTCGGGAACACGGGCTTCTTTCAGCCACTCCACCATCTCTAGGGTGTTGTCCTCCTGGTCCAAAATGGTGGCTGGAATTCCAGCCATCACATCTGCTTTCCAGGCAGCAAAATGGAAGAAGGGACACAGAAAAACAGAGATGACAATAGGTATAAACAACCTCTCTTTTAAAAGAATGTTCCCAGGAGCTGCTACATGATACTATTGACTGGAGTTTAGTCACAAAGTTTATTTGCAAAAGAGTCTGAGAACTATAGTCTTTATTCCCGGACTCAAAATCAGAGGCTCTATCACAAGGAAGAAAGAGTGTATCCAGGGGAACAACTAGCTTCCTGTGCACAGAATCCAAGGACACAGGGTGTTCTCAAAGGGAGGACGTGTCAGTACCACTAAAACAGTCAAGAAGTCAAGAAAAGTAGCAATGAAATGCCCAGTGGATTTAGGGACAAGAGAGTCCAGTGGAAATTTTTTAGGAGAATGGCAATTGTCTATCTGACCCCAGAGCCCTTGATTCTGAGTGCTCAATGTTCTCCAGAGTCACCTTTTGTCCAGTGGATGGGGCAGAAAGACAGAGGTGCTGGAGATGAGGGTTTTGGACCGAGAGTGCAAATCCAGGCCACAGGCAACAGTACAGCAGCAGGAAGTGGGAATGAGGGAATGAAAGGGACTCCAGGAAGAACCAAGCGGGACTGACGGTGAGAAGGACGGGAATGAGGACAGAAGACGGCCAAGTGTGTGGCTTCCGTGGTGCGGCACTTCTGGGTTCACAGCGGGCCCAGGAGTGAATGGATACAGAAGAAAGAAAAGGGAGGCCTTCTTGATGGTGAGGGCCATAACGTTGAGAGACTGGGGTTCGGGCACCTGTGGAAATCACTCAGGATGCTGGCAGAGTATCAGATAGAGGCAGACGCTGAGCCTCTGTGGAGTCTTCCCAGTTACCTCAACACCACTCCCAACTCTACTGCCAAAAGAGCCTGTTTAATGTTCTTGTGGTTGACACCTGCCTCAAACCCTGAATGGCCCCCCATGGATTCGCAGGAAAATGTCCAAACCCCTCTCTTTTTCCTCTGAGGCCCTTCTATGATCACCTGGCATGGGTTAGGATGCTTTCAACTCTAAGCAACAGAAACCCCAAGTAACAGAAGCTGCCTGTGCCTGGCTTGGATCCCCTGTAGGAATCATTTGTGTTTGCTGTTCCAATTTCCAACTGCCAGTTCCTGCAGTTCCTCTGAAGCCTATGCCTGTGCACTGAAATAGCGCTTGACCAATGACTGACAAGGATGGGTGGATAAATACCTTGGCTCCTTCCTGTGCAGGTGGGATAACTCTGAGGTGTGTCCCATATGGGCTTCTGGAGTTCCTCAGAACGATTGAGCTCCAGGTGCCCACATTTACTTCCCTTCCTTTCCCACCTGACCTCCCTACTCTCCTCCCAGTCTTTCCCAGGACCACCTCAAAATCAACAACTTGCTCCTGAGTCTTCATCTCAGGATCTCCTCCTGAGAAAAACCAAACATCTAAAGTGCAGACACTGGGTGGCTGCCAGGTAGTGTATGAATGCTTGTACAACAACATCCCTGAGGACCCAGGGCTCTCTTTGTCTGTGCTCTGTGGTCCTCAGGCTGTAGCAAGATGGCTGCCACCCTGACATCTTACAAGTTCCTCCACAGACTTCCCTTCATATCTCATTGGCCAGAATAGGATCACATGATCTTTCCTGAACCAATCACTGACAAAGGTGAGGGCTTTGCCATGTCTGGCTTAGATGAATCATCTGCGGGCAGAAAGGATGATGGGATCAACTACAGGGACCACAACACCATCCCGTCACTCATTCTAGTATGACTCTGCCACTGTAGATATGTAACATAGTGAAAAGAAACAACTGGTTGATGCTCCATGCCAACCAGCTCTGTATTCTCACTATTTCACATTCATCCATTCATTCATTCAACAAAAGTGCATTGAATGTTTACTGTGTTCCTGCTAGTTCCTGGGGTTGGGAATGTGGGAGACAAGAAAAGCACAGAGGGCTGAGCGTGGTGGGGTCTGGGTGGCAGAGGCATGACCCTGGGGATATACAGGGTCATGATCCAGCTATTTTGTCATCTGAAATGTCCCACCCCACTGACCTCCCCTCAGGATCATATCTGTCCCCTAGAGCCCCTCTCCTCCAGGAGGCCTTTCCAGATTTCCCCAAACCAGGGGGTTCCATCCTGCCTCGGAGCCCCCTTGGGTATTCCAGGGTGTTGTTCTGGGCTGACACTGCCTTGGCTGGCTCTGAAGTGTCCTTGCATGCCCATTACGAGTGACAGTGTTCTTCTTTTCTTCCCCATTAAGGCTCCTAGAGGGAGGGTGAGGTGCCCCAGGGCCTGAGTCACAGCCAGGCAGCTCAACCCTGCAGGGCTGACCCGCAGCCTGGGCCGACCCACCCGGTTCCAGTCCCTGCCTCCCAGCGCCTGCCATGAGGCTGCCTCCGCCCCTCCCCATGTCTCTCCCATCAATTTCTTATTTCATAAAAATCAATTTCTGTCCCGTTTTTGCCGTGTACATAAAAGACTGTGGCATCAATTAGCCTTCGTTCTCTCTCTCCCCCCTCTCTTTTTCTTCCTCGTCTTTTTTGGAAACCTCTTTATAGGGAAAATCTCATATTTCAGCAATTTGCATTATCCACACACTCAGCTTTGAAGTTCTAAGTTATGGTAAGAAAAGGACCCACTTATCTGCCCATAAAAAATGTTCAAAGCTTATAAATTCCCTGAAACAGATGTACATTATCATTGGATTTGCCTTTCCTTTTGCTAGAGCATGCCTAATAGAGTTTCGGCCGCCCCCTGGCCCCCTTCCCCCGCCCCCGTTAGCATCTTGTCTCCACAGAAGCCCGCTCCCCACTGGGCCAGATCTACTTCAAAGGTCCCAGGCTGTCTGTTAGAAGCAAAGCACAAAGTGGGAACATAGGGGCCTTTTAAATCCCCCACGTTTAAGTCAATATCGTGCCTCCCTCCTTTCCTCTCTCCTGGCAGAGGGACATAAGTCAGCCTTTCCCTTTCTGCCTTCTTGAGCGCCAATTCAGCAACTACCAGAGAGAGGAAATCGGGCCTCTTTTTCTCCCAGTCTCTCTTTGCCCTCTCTTTCTTGTCAACTTTTCTTTTTGTTCTTTCCCTCGCATAAGATGTTCAGCAGCACGGAAGGTAGGGCTGATCCCACGGGTAAGCAAGTAGGTGCATCCTTAGCGCTTTCACGGGTAAGAACATCGTAAACAACGTGCATCCATCGGTCACCGTGGGATCCTACCATGACAGCCCCTCTCCGGGCTACTGTTTCCAATCCCTTCTCTCTGTGATGATGGCCAGTGTGTCACATCCTCTCTCCCCCAACTGACCTTCTAGCTTCCTGATGTGTCTCTTGCAGGGATGAGCAGACTCTCCACCACTCAGGCCCCCAGGTCCTGCCCATCCCGGGCCTCCCATTGCCAGCTGCACCTGGCCATACTGGCCCGCACCAGTTCATCAAGCAGCCCATCCTCCATCCACCCTCGAGGCCTTTGCATCAGCTGCTACCTCTAACTTTCTACGTGGCTAATTCTTCCTCACCCTTGAGGTCACCACCTAAATGTGACTTCCTGGAGAGTCCCTCTCCAGCTCCCATCATGTCCCCTCTGTTATTCCCTCCCATGTCTCCCCAGAAGTCATCGCAGTGGATAACGATGTCGTTCCTGGGAGGAAGCTGTCCCCTCTACTACGCTAAAGCTCCACAAAGGTGGGTGGAGATGATGTCTGTTTCATCGAGTGCAGGGCATCGTTCCTGACACACAGTACTTGATCACTAAATCTTTGAAAGTATGGACGAACAGAGAGCTGGAAATGAATGTGGCAAAGGCCAGCCAGGCCTGAGCAGGTCCTTTCTGGGCAGCAAATGCCAAGTGTGGGTCTCTCTTTGCTCTATCCACGTCTTGCCCAGAAGTTCAGTTTTGGCAGCTCCTTGCCACTGGGGGGTGGTCACAGCACAGAGACTGACCTGCAGTCTAACTAAACTGCTTAGCAAGACGAGTAAGATACTCAAATGCTAAATTCTTTCTCCCCAGTGAAGAAAGGAGGGAGGGAGGGAGGAGGGAAGAGAGGGAAAGGGGAAAGTTCACAAGCACCACTCTGGAAATATTCTGGCCAGGAGTTTCTGGGCCAAATCACAATCAGATGCTGCCTTTTGAGGACAGACTCAGAGGAAATGGAATCGGGTGACAATGGCTAAGATGGCCAGGGGCCCGTCTGGAGGGGATCTGGCCAGGGGACTTGAACGACTCAGAGTCACCCTGAGCCCCTGTACCTAGATGTGCTGAGAGCCCAGAGGCCGAGTCCAGTGACACCATCCGAATGTCCCCAGAAGATTCCAGGTTTTCAGTCTGCCTGCATCCTGTCACCTTTCTCTGGTGGCAGCATCAACACTCCAACAAGTCTCAGCATCGGGGCCCTGCAAGAGGGGTGCCCCTTTTCCCATCTGTCTTTATGAATCTGATCAACAAAGACCCTTGGAGTTTCAACAGCAGGCCATGGGCTAGGTCCAGCTGAGGGTGGGTAGGGAGGCAAGGAGTGTGTTGTCCTTCAGTCACTCAACAGACATTGAACAAGCACTTGTCTTTGCCGGGCCTTTGGGACTACAAGACAATCTGATGAACAAGTGCTTGGGTGGAAACGAAATAATCAGAGGCAAAGATAAGGACATACGGTGGATCCTTACCCTCCGCGTATTTGTGAAATCACCTACTCACTAAAAATTGTGATTCTGTATTTGCGAAACCACCTACTCGCTAAAATTTGTCTGTAAACTGAAATCAATACTCGTCATGCATTCACTTCATTCGTGACATGTACAGAGCAGCAAAATGTGTGAGTGGCCCCACCACATGTTCTCAGCTGAGGTTGAAAAAGGTGATGCTCTGCCTTCGCGGTTCAGTTCTCATCCTATACGCAAACATCCTTCTCACGGTCTGCTTAGCATCATACTTTGTGCATGTTTGTGCTTTGTGTTGGTGATCTGGCTGCTAAAATGCTCCCCAGGCATGGCGTTGAAGTGCCATCTTGTGCTCTTAAGCCCATGGAAGGCTCTGCTATGCCTTACAGAGAAAACGTGTGCTAGATAAGCTTTGTTCAGTCATGAGTTATAAAGCTGTTGGCTAAGTTCAATGTTAGTGATTCAAAAATATACAGTAAATTAGTTATCTTTAAGCAGAAACACACATGAAATAAGGCTTTGCACTGATTGGTAATGAAAAAGTTATGACCAGAAGCTTGCAGGAACCTAACCCTGTATTTCTCCTAGGAACAATGGTTCAGTATGCCCTAACTCAGTGTCAGAGGCAACTTTATAAGATGTAACTACTGTGATGAGTAAGAATCAACTACAGTTACAAACATGATCAATGCTATGAATGAAGGGGACCATAGGGCACCCTGAGAGCTTGGGGTACCATCTTGCTGAAGCTGGGGTCTCAGCCACACCAGCAGCCCCACCTCCCAGAGCTCCCCTTGCTTCACATGTCCCTGGACTTGACTGGAGTGATGGCAGACAAGGGAGTCGGACTGGCCTTTGTCAACCTGTATCAATGCCAGCAGGCTCCTGGAAAGGGAGGGTCACATGGCTTGTGGCTTCTCCACAGGGACAGGTGTCAGGCTTGTGTTTAACCCTACCATGCATTAGTCACAAGTTAAGTAGATTGCTTAACTGAACTATAATTCTATTTCCTCATTGGTTTCCTCTCAAGGCTATTTTGAAGACATTAGCAAATGTAGGCTGGGTGTGTAGTCAGCACCCTGTAAGGGGCAGGTATGGCAATGTGGACTTCTCAGTGATCCTGCAGCTCAGGAGCTGGGCAAGGACAGTCCGAGATGCAGGGCAGCCAACTGCTCCAGAGGCCCCCCTTTCCCCAAGGAAGGTGCTGCTGTGCATGGCTTTCAGGCTGCCCATCCCCACCACTGCCCCTACTGTTTGTAGGACTCAGAGCTGCCACCCCTATGGTCTAGCTTCAAGCCAAGGGCAGTTTCATGATACAAATGTGGTGTTGAAGGCCAGAGACAGCAGGGGCTTGTCCAAGTTCACATTACAAGTCATGTCTAGAAGGAACAGAGTGACCCCATCAAACTTGAGAGGGAAAAGTAATATCCTTAAGTGTTTCTTGAATGTGTAACAGAGGTGGCGTGCCACAGCAGCTGCCTCACAGGGGGCTCTGCAGTGGGGATAAGGGGGCAAGTACCCTTCATCCATCAGGACTGAACCTCCTGTTTTACTTATCAAGGGCCTATTACGTGCCAGGCTCTGTGCTGAACACTTTATGCCTACTCGATCATTTACTCATAACAGCTCAGTGAGGTAGTTACCCCACTTAGCCCCATGTTAGAGGAAAGAAACAAGCCACAGAGAGGGTGAGTCACTTGTCTCAGGTCACACAGCTGGGAAATAGTAGAACCAGGACTCAGCTCAGGTCCAAAGTCTCAACCATGGGCCAGTCTGTCCATCCTAGCTGAGGCCCCAAGCTGCATTTTGTGGTCCAGCTACTGGATCCTGCAACCCTCTCAAACTATCCATGAAGCCAAGTGCACAGAATCTAGGACACAGGTCCAGAGAATTTGGGGCCACATCTTCCTGGACCTGCTGATGGGCAAGGACCAGACTCTAGCCTGAACAGTGAGGTGCAGTGAGACTGCCAGAGAGGCAGGAGTCACAGAGCCTGGCCTGAGTCTCCTGCTGAGACTGCCCATGTGCCCACCCAGGGAGTCCCCGTCCTCTGCCCGATCAGCAGTCTTTCTGCTTCCCCCTCCAAGAGACCTGACGGCATTCATCCAGGGATCCTGATATGAATAAACCCCTTCCCCACTTCTTGCTTTGCTTAAATCTCCTAAGTCCCTGGAGCTGAAGCCAAGCAGGCCTCATTAGATCCACTTTACAGAAAAGTAAACTGAGTTTCAAAGAGGGGAAGTCACTGAACAAGGTACAATCCAGCCAGTCTTCAGAGTTAGGGCTTTCCACCTGTCTTGGCCGTTTAAGGAGTGCTGGGCAGGGTCTCACACAGCCTAGGACCCTTTGCCAGGGGCTTCCAGCCCACCCTGCCCCACGTAAGGGAGGAGTGGGGCCATGCTGTGAGGGTCTCCAGGACTGCCCCCAAAGAGTTCCCCGTGGACGCCCTCCCATGCCTGGAACTGCTCCCTCAGCCGTTCTTCTGTGTAACGCTCTGCCCTGAACAGGCTTTTAAGTGGCATCACTGACCTTCAAAAATTAGGTGCTTGAGGCTGCGCAGGGGTCATGAGCTGAATCATGTCAAAGCCAGGCCTGAAAATCAGGCTGAGAGGGGATCTGGGCACGGGAAGAAAGGCATGTTTACCACTGGAAGGAGCGGGTGGATTACGGCCATGTGGGAACGGGGGCCTGGGGTAAATACACTTTCTGATTTTTATGAGAAAAGCCAAAAATCCAGGTTTTTAGCTGAAACCCTAAGATTTTGGAAATTAATTCAAAAATGTTGAAACCCTGGACAGGTCAAACAGGACACATCAATGGGCCATGCTAGGTATGGTCCTGGTGAGCAGAGTATTAACTTCTGGAGGCTTAGAGTGGGCAGGGGACAGGACGGTAGGCCAGAGGTCCAGATCCTACAGTCTCTTGGGAAGTGTGGCTCTGAGCAAGTTGGCCTCAGGCCCACTCTAACCCCTCTGCCAGGCACCAAGAGACACAGCTCAGGGCCAATCACTGAACTGGCCGTGACAGGCCTGCTGACACGAGCAGGCCCCACCACCATCAGTGGCCTCTGTGGAGTTACCGACGACTGTGGGTTCCAGAAACCCCCTCGCCAGACATCACAGATGCCAGCCTCCCCCAGGTGCTTTGCTGACAGCTGAGGCCATGACTGGAAAAAGGGCCTGTGAGTCGGTCTGTGCTCAGCTTTGGAAAGAAGTGTCCATTTGGACTCCATACCCCTACCTGGGGTCTTAAGTCTCCCATCTCTAAAATGGGAAGAGAAATTCTAGCCCTACTACAATGTGTGGTTGACCAAACTTTCACTGATGTCCAAGGGGGAAAACAAGACAACACAATGAGGTGGGGTTTCTTTGCTTGTTTTCAACTAATGCTAAATTATGTCTTTCCTTCTTTCGGTTTCTTTAAACAGTAAGGGACTGCAATTTTCTAATATTTTTTCTTTTTTTGTATCCTTATTTAGCAAGCTTAAAAGTTGACAATGCTGTGTTGCTTTCCCAGACTTTTATTTGAAATGTGACTGTTCCGTCAAACTCCAGAGTCAAGAACTCACAGGCAGGAGGATGTTATAAATTAAGAGGAAAGGATGAGAAATCTTCACTCCCCTCCTTCCTGCCTCCCTTGATCGCTCATTCCCTCTCTTCCATTCATTAACCACCCACTATATGCCACCACCTAAGGAAGCAGCTATCTAAGAAGTCCCTGCCTCCAGCAGCTTTACAGACCGGGAGAAAGGCAACCCACAGAGCCGGGATCCTGATGACCACGGCTGACTGCCCCTCTGCCTGGGCACCAGCTAAGATGTTCCAAAACACAAGGCCTTGTTGGGAAAGAAAAAAGTAGTAAAGGTCAGCTTGGATGAACTCATCCAGAATTTTGCCATCAGAAATATCTAGAAAATTGTTATTTTAAAAGCGCAGGGGGATGCCAGGGCTTGGGATGTGGATGAGGAGTGATGCTTTCGGTGCTTAGGGCCCCTGAAGGTCTTGGTCTTCCTGCTCAGAAGCCCAGGGGGTCCTGGGCTGCCTCCTCCAGTGCTGATCCTTGGACCCTGGCAGTTCCTCCAAGGTTGTTGTATTTCAGTCCTTCTTCTAAGCCTTGAATGCTCCTCCCTCCCTACCTCTCTCCCTGATATGGAGGCTGGGAAAGGGCTCCCTGAAGGGTCTGACCAGATGTGACGCCAAAATGAACCCCACTAGGAGCAGGGCAGGGCCCCCATAAGCTTGGAACCAAGCCTGGGTTTGCAGTACAGCAAAATGAGATAGCTGGTATTTGCAACAAGCCCTATTCAACGCTGGCCTTGACCAAGGGTCCCCAAGCAAAGCAGGATGATGGGAAGAGAAGTTTTCAAGAAAGCCACTCATGTCTCCCTCATTTCAGACCCTAGTCCTGAGCCAGGGGAGGGAAGAGAGTGTGTGCTCCACGCACCAGGGGCCACTGTGGACCCGCCCTAGTTGGAAGACCTTGGGGTCTCACTAAATGTGGCTGTCTTTCGCCACCTGTAATTTTACAATAAGGGAGGGGACGTGGGTTATCCAGGGGTAAACGGTAGCTAGAAAAAGATGACAGGGCAGCTAGAAAAAAACTCAGCCCCAAAATCAAGGGCTCTTACTAAATCCTCCAGCCTCGTCCTCGGCATGACCATTTGCTCTAATATCCATGAAGGTTTTGGGGGTCCCTGGTGGGGCAGGGAGCAGGTGGAGCTCTCTCTGCCTCTCCTACCACCTTAATGCACATCCTCCTCAGGGCAGGGTCACTGGGATTCCACCCCGAGTGCATCAAGACACAGGCAATGGGACTCGCAGACTGTGGTCTGTGGGCCTGATCACAGCACCATTTCCTTGGAGGTGTGGAGCTTGTGAAAAGCACTGATCCCTGCACCTCACCCCCCACCCACCTTAGCTCATCTCTGGGGTTGGGCCTGATAGCTGCATTTCACATGCTCCCTGGGGGATTCTTATGGTCACTGAAGCTAGGTATTTCCCTCAAATGGGGCCCTCTGAGGTCATCTGGGGAAAATGGAAGGCTCTGGGGCTTAGCTGGGCTGCCTGCGAAGTCACCTGGGGACCTAAAGCATCTTGATGCCTGGGCCACGCCCTAGACCTGTCACTCGGCATCATCAGAGGTGGAACCCCCACACCAGTGTTCTGTGAAATCTCCCCAGGTGATCCAAAGCATTCGGGAGATGAGAATTACTGGTGTGAGCATTCCCTCTGCCTCCCCAACCCACTCTCAACAGGCTGGCCAGTGCCAAAGTCATGTCTAGCGGGCTTTATGTCTAGGTAGGGATCTGTGCCAGACTCATGGGCTAAATGTACCAGGATTCTTCTAGTCTGTGGGAAACAGTGGAGAGAAAAGGAATCCCATCGGCTGGTCAATCGGAGATGGGGAGTCTCCATCAGGCTCTGCCATTTCCTCCCCCGGGTCACCGTCTGCTACTGGCAAATGGGTCTCACTCATCCTCCTCCTCATGCTGGAGACAGATGCTAGGTATAGAAAGCCTTTTGCAGGGAAATACACAACTCAGGACAATGATTTGGGGGTGTGAGCCCCTGAGGAGAGAGGTGGGGTGCAAAGGACTGCTGGTTTGGGAGAGGATGGCACCAAACACCAGATCAGAGCCCCACATAAATATCATGAATGTAGCGAGTGATCAAACTTTTAACGACGGGAAGGGTGTCCCGAACACAGCTTTTAGAATTTAATAAAGCGTGTCGTTGAAACATCTGTCTTCGCTCTGTAAAACAAGGCCCTGCATACATCTGGAGAAGGGGTGCACATAGGGGGCTGGGTGCAGCTGGTCTGGGGAGGCCAAGGCAGGGGCCAGGAGGGCAGGCACTGGGGTGTGACTGGATGAGGGGCAAGGCTGCCTTGGGGCCTTTCGGGTGTGCAGTGACCAGGTGTCTGCTATGTGACAGACAGCACCGTCTTTAACGAGGAGGCGAGGGTGCCGGGTGGAGGGCGTTCATAGCCTGCTGGCACTGAGCACCTCTCAGGGGCCCCCTTTCATTCCTGAGAGCACTGACAGGCCTCACAGAAGCCAGGTTATCAGTGCTGGCATCTGACAGACACACCAAGGTGCAGGCAGCCTTCCCCTCCTCCTGCCAACTACTGGGCTGCCTTCCCTCTAGCCCAGTAATAATTTGAGATCTAAACACTGAGAAAACAGGGTTGGGTAAGTGAAAGAAACCGCTTCTAGCTGTTTCCTTTGCCAAAAAGTGTAATTAGCATGGTTGGATGCTAAGTGCAAGAGTCGCCCAGACTCCCAACCTCCGGGCACTCCTAGGAGATGACAGCAGGCCGACCTAGGATCCTCACCTGGCTGTCTGCCTTAAACACACCCAGTCCTCGGTACACAGTGACAGATCAGCAGAAATCGGCATCCTCTTGCCATGCGTCTCCCCAGGGGAAACCCCCATGCTCAGAGCCCAGGGGCCCGGTGCAGTGGCAACTGCTCCTCTGGAATGGCCTTAGAAGATTTGCACACAGGACCAAACCTCTCACCCACACCAGCCTGCAGGAAAATGTGCTCAAAGCCTCACCAGCAAGCTTGGTTTCCCCTTCTAGTTTTCCTTCCTTCCTTCCTTCCAACCTTCTTTCCTCTCTTTCTTCTTCCTTCCATTCTTCATTATTTAGTACAACCTATTTACTTATTTATTTATTTGAGACGGAGTCTCACTCTGTCACCCAGGCTGGAGTGCAGTGGTGCAATCTCGGCTCACTGCAACTTCCGCCTCCCAGGTACAAGTGGTTCTCATGCCTCAGCCTCCCAAGTAGCTGGGATTACAGGCGCACGTCACCACACCCAGCTAATTTTTTGTATTTTTAGTAAAGACGGGGTTTCACCATATTGCCCAGGCTGGTCTCGAACTCCTGACCTCAGGTGATCCACCCACCTTGGCCTCCCAAAGTGCTGGGATTACAGGCGTGAGCCACCGCGCCCAGACAGTTTAACCTCTTTTAGAGGTCATGTACAATCGCATCAAAATTGAAATCACACTTGCTCTTGAACTCCACAGTTCCACATGGACACTTTCTGTCTCCTGCACTCTTGCCCCTGGGCACCGGGAGAGCCGTGTGCAAGAACTCTCAGCACTGTCTGCTAGAGCCTGGGATGACAGATGACTCTTCTGACCACAAAGAGGGGATGGGGCAAGCTGGTGACAGCACCTCTAGTCACAGAAGGCTGAGCAGCTGTTAGAGAGAAGGGGGCAGAGCTCTATGACCTAGGGAGGGAGATCTCCAGATATATTCAGTTACTGAAAAAAATGGCGTAAGTATGAACACTATGCTTCTTGTGTAAAAATAAAAGGGTGGGGTGGGAAGAGGATTAAGCAGTAACTGCAGGGATTTTTTTTTTCTCCCCTTAAAAATAGATCTGAAATAAATATTGCAAAATGTCAGCATTTGTAAATTCTGGGAGGTGAGTTCACAGTTACTGTTATACAATTATCTGTTTCAAACTCTGTGTTTAAAATATTTTAAAAATTAACAAAATGCATATGGGAGATATACAAATGTATTTATTCTGGTAAAGAACAGCTAACACATTCATAGTTTTCACATGGGCCAGGCACTGTCATGAGCTCCGCCTTGGTAAAGGAGAAACTGAGGCACAGTATTTCACTTGAAGCACAGAGCTACAAACAGGGAGACAGCATTTGAACCCAGCAAGGTGGTGCCAAAGTCTGTGCTCACAACCCCCACACTACACTGAGGCCCTAGACTACACCCAGAAAGCTGGCATCAGGGATGCTGGCGGGCCTGGAATGGAGGGAATTTTACTTTTGACTGTATACCTGTGTACTGTTTGAATCTTTTACATGTGCACATTACTTTTTTTTAAATAATGTTTTTAAAGTTGGGCAAGTCCCAGTTACCAAGAAGTAACAGAATGCTGACAGGTGTGGAGCTCAGGGAGGCAAAGGAACGGTTCTAAAACCAGTAGTCCCAACTCCCAGCTGGCCTCCAGGGTTGCAGCAATTCGGAGCCTGGGATGCCATTACTTCCTGTCTGCTCTGCACCCCTTCCCTCCTGTCTTCCGGTACAAACTCCACCCTCTTGTGGCAGGTTGGCCATGTGACCCCAGTGGGGCTGTCATGATTGGATCAGCCATGGGTACCAGTCAGCCAATCAGAATCCTGCCCTGGGCTTTACACTAATGGAAGCTCCTTTTCCTTATGGTTAGGGGACCCAGAATGCCAGCAGCCAGGGCTCCCTGACCAAGCATGTAATTGGGCACAAGTATCAATCCAGGGGACAAGAGGGAGGTACAAGAACCGGTCTCAGCTGCATTCACATCCTGGGTCCTGCCATCTCAAAGCCAGCTCCCTCCCTGCCTTCCAATTTGGTTTCATTCACTTTGGATTGAGCTGAGTTCTCAGCGAACAGAAACCCACAACCCAAAACAAGGGAAGCGCATGGCTGTGATTAAGCCCTGCACCAATGGCGAGTGGGAGACCAGAATCCAGCTCTGCCCACTGTGCACTCTCAAGGGAGTTGCAAACTTCTAAGCCTCAGACATGCTCCCTGAGCCACCACCAAGCTGCTTCATGGCGCTGTCCTAAGGATTAATGTATTAATCCAATCCCAGGCACATCAGTCATTAATAAAATTAATAATATGGTGACAACTAAGCCCACTACCTTTGGAAGTAACCCCTTACTATCTACATTAAACCCAAACTCGAAGCTCTGGAAAAGAGGACCCCAGCTGCAAGACAAAACAGCAGAAAGGAAGGCAGCTGGAGTCGCTTCTCCCTTTTGTGTCCCTCTAGATTCACTCTCCGCTCTCCTCTCTGACCTGGGAACATGCCCATGTGACCCATATCAACAAGCTCCCTTGGCCTGGTGGCTTCTAGCAACCTCAGCCAATGGATTGAGAGGGGGCAGGAAAGTGGCTCAGAATGTTAATTTCCCTGGAGGGTCCCCATGACTGGCTGCATCCTTTGAGCAAAGGTCACAGCTCCTTCAGGTGCCCCTCTCACTCCCCCAGCATTCCTGTCTGCTAAAGATAACTCCTTCCCCACTCAGGCCCAGGGGTGGGAGTAGCACCCCACAATGCTAGCTCCAGGGTTCTGCACTCTCATGGGAGGCTTAGCCCACACTTTGTAAATATTGCCTTTATTAAACTCTGCTCAAATTATCCAATTTGAGTGTGTGATCTGCTTTTCTCTGAGACCTTGGCTAGCTGACTGGTTTTTTCTCAGGTTTCTCCAGACTCTGGCCAGACAAAATCCTTCTCTGCAGAGGATGCTCCTCCAGGATCCCAACTCTGGCCACAGTCCCCATTTCCCTCCAAGCTTCTGTATCCCAGCAGTTCTCTCCAAAGTCTGTCAGACCCCAAAACCCAAGAATGGACCTCTGATGAAAGCATCTGAGAGCCCTCCAGCCCCAAAAGGAGACAAGCAGGGTCACATCTGGGTTCCAGAAGTGTCCAGAGAAGCAAACCACTGATTTCTACACACCAGAAAAGATACCTGAGAGTGTATATTTATAGAAAGATACATAGAAATGGACAGATGGCGTCTATCTATAGATACAGAAAGCTCTGTTAGAGAACCGTGTAGGTACATATATATCTGCCACATCCTCCACCACAACCAACAGCACACAATTGCCCAGATCTTGGAAAACCACACTTGTTTGAGTGGTTAGTTTCCTCCCTAGCAGTTTCCAAAATGAGAAGGATGGTCTCAGGGATAGTCCTTAAATATGTGCATGTGTATCGCTCTAAAGAAGAGAGGAGGAGGAGGAGGAAGAGGAGAAGTGGATTTTCATGTTGTGCATGGCAGAAGAGACGGGACTGCTGTGGGGGCAAGGGCTTGATCCCACTGGAAAAGCGTGAAAGACAACTCCAGAAAAGACGGCTAAGGTTTCTAGGTTGGGACATAAAAACACAACAGCAAGAAGTTCGCGCTCTGCAGTCCACTGAAATCCCTTGTAGCACATTACAATCAGTTAAGGGCAAAATAAAATCGGGATAATACTAAGAGGTAGCAGCTGTTTATCTTCTCGGAGATTTCGAGGGTCTCTGGAAGCTGGGCCAGGGAAGGGTGCTCTCCTGGAAGAGGCTGGGGTGGGGCAGAGTTGGGGCTGAGGGCTCCCTGGCTCTGGGAAGGGTATGGGCTGATCCGAACAGACGACGCTGCAGCTCCTGAGACGTGAGGGAGCCTCTGCCCATTACAGGCCACTCCAAACCAGAGTCATTTCCTGGGCTACTTATGCAGTCCCCACAACATATAAATAAAAGTTTAGTTCTGTGTTTCCATAGATCTTCTACATGAAGCCTAGCTAAATATTAGTGGAGTAACAATAATTATTAATAACAATAATCGTCATAATAACAATAATTAATAGAATAATAATGCCTTGGGGTGTTGGGGGCAGGGTCCTTCATATGGCGGGGTGGGGCCCTGGGGAGGGGCTCTATGTCTGGTAGAAGTGGTGGTAATGGTGGTGGTGTTCGTGGTGGTGGTGGTGCTCGTGTCTCTGGACTGGCTGCCCGGCCTGGCTCTCGTACACCACCACGGCAGGCAGCTCCCGCAGGTGCTCCCGCCCCAGGACGGGGCCGCCCGGGGCCAGCGGTGCCTGCAGGCCCCGGCAGCCCTGCTGGCTTTCCTTGGCTCGGTGCTTGTGCTTCTTGTGCCCCAGGGGGGCCAGGGAGGGGAGGAGGGCTGGGCTGGCGGCCAGGTGGGCTGAGGGGGACACCGCAGGGACGGCGGGTCCCGGAGGGGGTTTGTTTCTTGCCCCTCTGGCCACGTGGCCCACACTCACGCTCTTGCCCTGGGCTTTGGGGGACCTCACAAAGTGCTTGCTCCCGTCCTGGGTGCTCCGGAGCCGTTGCTGGAGCTCCGAGACCTTGGCGATTGGGGTGTCAAGGAAGTGGAAGGAGCCTGGGTCCGCGCCTTGGGGCTTTCGGTGTGGGACGTGGATGGCTTCCGGCTCATGGGAGCGAGATCGAGTGGGGTTGGAGGTGCGGAGGGGCAGTTCTGACTTCTGGGCCACAGAAGGGGAGCCTAGGAACCAATTCAACAGACATTTAATGAGCACCTACTGTGTGCTGGGGTCTTGTGCTGTACCCCAAACATCACCCCTACCCCCAGTTCTCCAAGACTAAAAAATGCAACTATTCTTGATCAGAGCTACTCCCCAATATACTGACTGCCCCTCACTGCCTTGCAGGAAAACTCTCTGAAATGGAACTTTTCCATCTGCTAAGTGGGAAGAACTGGTTCTTTGGTAGGTCTTCAAAAATACTCTTCGAGAGAGAGCAGATAAAGAGAGAGGGCAGCAGAGACCCTGAAAACTGTCTACAGTCACTGGAGCAAGAAAGAACTCAAGTATATTGCTAAAAACATACAGAAGTAACTCATAGAGGAATTAAACCTATTAGAAGAAAGGGAAGAAGGCAGTTGTGGGAGTGAAATTGAGCAAGAAGTCAACATATGTCAAGGCTGATAAAGACATAGCTACGTTGTACTTAGGGAAACCGAGGTTCTTGCTGGAAGAAACAGCCAGGAGGGGTCAAAGTAGCTGCCTGGGGAACAGGGCTTGGGTGGGCTGGGATGGGGCACAGAACTGTTTTTTGTCATTGGGTACTAAGCCCTTAGATACTATTTGATTTTGTTCAATTTTGTGCATGTTAATTTTGAAACCATTTTTAACGTCACTTTCTCTAAGAAGAGTCTTTGATCTGTCCTGTAATGCTGTCTTCCCCAAGCCTGGGGTAGCAGTGAACACCACCCACATGGCCCATCCAGCCACGCCCTGCCCTCATCGCTCATCGCAGGGTGCTCGAGTCCCTTACCAGGCCCAAACTGGGACGTGTAGTTTTCTATCCCGGCGAGATCTAAGTAGTGGTTTCTCCTCTCGATGTTCTCATCCACGCAATGGTGGTAGCAGCCAGACTGCTCCAGGCGGCTGTCACCCTGGAACCTATGGCAGGGAAGGCAAGTGAGTGGGGTGACATTGAACACCAGGTGGGGGCAGGTGCATAGGCTACGGGGAAGCCCCCAGAACAACTCTGGACTCTTCATTCATTTCCTTCTTGGCCTTGGGAGAGGGTGGGGAGGAACAGTCCTCCCTGTGACTGTGCCTCCATTTCCTTCCCTGCCGATGGAGACAGAGACCATAGCCCATGGCCCAACTTCCTTGCAATTTCTGGGAGGAGTGGACATAGGTTGGCTCTGAATAAGTTCAAAGCAAATGTGAGAGGTTATTGGTCAACTTCTAAGTATCCCCCAGTGCCAGGCTTCAAGCCATATGTGCCTGCTGCAGGTAGGTGGCCTAAACCCCGGCCTGGTTCCCCAGGGGGTGTAGGCAGCAGAAGTCCCTCATACTGTTGGACTTGGGCCTGGCAGACCCCATGACCTGCCCTACAATCCAGGATGGGCCTCACAAGTGTGTGCGTGTGTGTGTGTGTGTGCGCGCACACGTGCGCGTGACTAATACAGTGTGTATGGAGAGGTGGGGAGAGATGCTGCCAGAGGCTCTCTTTTTTTCCCTGCAGGGCTTGGGGCTCCCCAGCCCTCTCCTCCAAGGACCTCTGCAATCTGCTCCCATCCTGGTTCCTTCCCACACACCACAGCACCACCTTCCCCCAGGATCTCCAGCCAACCTGGGTCCCTCTGATTCTCAGCCCTGTCCCCACACCTGGCTGTGACCCTGCTTGAACTATGTTTTTTCTTTCCCCTAAGTGGGTACTAATCCCGCTCCAGTCATTCCCTTACCATTTGCACTCTAGAGGTTAACACAGCTTCATGCCTGCCGTGTTACTGCGGTTTACTCAATGCCTTTCTTTAAACGATCTCTTTCCTTTCCTCCTTTCCTCCCTTGCAGTTGAAGAAATAACAGGTGAAAGGTAACTGCAGCCTAATAATCCCTTATCCACAATTCTGAAATCCAAAAAGCCTGAAAACTAAGATTTTTCATAACCCACGTGGAAGCCAAGCCACCCTAAAGGGATGGGAAGGTGTTTAAGGTCTTTATCTCACTTAGTGTGAACATCCAATCATCTCCCAGCAGAAACAGCAATGCGTCAGAGCCTGATGCACTGCTGGGAGCCCTGCCAAAGCCCAGCAAATGCTGGACTCCAGTCCTGTCTGTCCAAGGTGTGTTGCATAAAAGGATATAGTTATTTGTTAAGATTTTTGTTTGATTTATGAGTCTGTGCATCAAAAGTGTTGGCTCCCTGAAGAGGACACACACCAGAGCCAAACTTCCTGCTCTGAGTCCTCCAGATCCACGTACACAGCCAGAGGATTCAGGCTGTGTACATCCAGATCCAGGTACACAGCCAGAGGATTCAGGCTGTGTACATCCAGATCCAGGTACACAGCCAGAGGATTCAGGCTGTGTACATCCAGATCCAGGTACACAGCTGCTGCTCAACATATGCTCATGTGCACCATGCCCACGTACCTGAGTGGGGCTCGCTGCTTCTTCTCCCAGCTCCGCAGCTCCTCAGTGGGCTTGGTCTCTGCTCGGGGCCTTGTGCTCTGCAGGTCTGAGTCCGGCCGAGAAGCACAGGAGACACCAGGTGAGCTGCCTGCTCACACCCTGCCTGGGGGCTGCCTGGTGTGCAGCTGCTTTGCAAGGCCACTGTGGGAGGGTTCCCTGAGCTGGGGCTAAACAAAGGGCTCTCATAGCTATCTGCCCTGGGCATGTCCCTACCTAGCCTCACCTCCTCCCCCAGACTCCCCCTCCAGCCTCACCTCCTGCCCCTCCAGCCTTACCTCCTCCCGGATGGCCTCAAGGCTTGCAGACGCCATGCTGCCCACAACATCAGCCTTTGCTCCAGCTGCATGGCTCTGCCTATGCAAGGCCTCTCACCCGGAATCCCTTCCCTCCCCTTCCCACCCTTCCTCCTACCACTCCAATGAGTGAACCCCACCTGTCCACAAAGCAGCTGCCCCAGAAAGCCCACGGGGAGGGAGCCGGCCCTTCCAGGCAGTGGTCCTTCCTGAGAGATGGGAGAACCTTGTTTCCCAGGCTCAGCCCTGCAGCCCCTCACCGGCCTGATTGACAAGGACGCTCCTCTTGCTCTGGCTGCCATCGGGGGCCACAGTGAGCTTCACCCGCAGCATCTTGCTCGATGTGGGGGAGTGGTTGACGGAGGAGTCCACCACCTCATAGATGGTGTGCAGCAAGCTGGTGATGTCCTGAATAGGAGGGAAGCGGAAACCCATGCAGGGTTGCAGTCACAGGGCCTTGTAAATAGAAACCAGAGGGCCTGGTGGACGCTGCAGGCCTGAACCCCTCTGGCTGCCCCATAGCAGAGCCTAAGGCAAAAACCTGGATGTCTGAGGTTCATTTGGGAGGAGATCCTAGGAAGCAGGAGTGAGGGAGCAGGGAGAGAGAAGAGGAAAAACCCACAAGAGACAAGAAAAAGAGCAGGTTACAGCCAGGGGCAACTGGGGCTCAGTCGCACTGGGGCCCTTGAGGGAGAGTGTAGAGCCCACCTTGGAACAGCCTCATTCAGATAGAGGGAGGGTTTAGAAATGGACTCTCATTCCTCACTGCCTGAGAGCTCCCCAAGGATGCTACATTCCCTGTACTTTGGATTTTTGTTTGAGATAGGGTCTCACTCTGTCACCCAGGCGGGAATGCAGGGGTGCGATCATGGCTCACTGCAGCCTCGAACTCCCAGTCTCAAGCGATCCTCCTGCCTCAGCCTCCCTAAGTGCTGGGATTACAGGCATGAGCCATGAGCCACCATGCCTCACCCTCCCTTGTGCTTTTGGGCTCCCCTGCAAGGGCCAAGCCAGCTCCCTGTACCTGAGAAGGCTCTTACAGTGGCCACCATCTACCATGGCAGCAGGTGAACTCCGAGGTAGGCCCAGGGAAAACTGGGTGGGGATATCAACAGCATCTGCTTCGGGTTTGAAATGAAAAATGGAAAGAGAGGTGTGTCCCTGCTATGGGCTGAATTGTGGCTCCCCATTCACCTGCAGGTCCACAGGTTGAAGCCCTAACCCCCAGTGTGACTGTATTTGGAGGAAGGAGATAATTAAGGTTAAACAAGGTCATGAAGGTAGGATCATGATAGGATCAGGGCCCTTAGAAGAAGAGGAGATGCTAGGGATATGGCTCACACCTGGAGTCCTAGCACTTTGGGAGGCCAAGGTGGGAGGATCACTTCAGCTCGGAAGTTCAAGACCAGCCTGGGCAACATAACATTCTCTACAAAAATTAAGAAAAAAAAATAGCCATGTGTGGTGGTGCATACCTGGAGTCCCAGCTACTTGGGAGGCTGAGGTGGGAGGATCGCTTCAGGTTAGGAGTTTGAGGCTGCAGTGGGCCATGAGAGTACCACTGCACTCCAGCCTGGGCAACAGTGCAGGGGAAGAAAAAAAAGAGGAAGAGACACCAGAAGAGGTCTCTGTCTCTACCACATGAGGACACAGTGAGAAGGTGGCTGTCCGCAAGCCAGGAAGCAAGCCCTCACCAGGAACTGAAGCAGGTGGCACCTTGGAGGACTTCCAGCCTTCAGAACTGTGAGGAACAAATTTCTGCTCTCCAAGCCACCCAGTCTGTGGTATTTTGTTATGGCAACTTGAGCTGGCTGAGACAAATTAGTTTAAAAGATAAACTAATTTGTGAGAACTTGACCAAATCTTATCTCCTCTCTGAGCCTCAAGTACCCCTCAACCAGATCAGAGGTATCTACACAATGTTCCCTGGGTGTCTCAAAGCCCTTCTGATTGGGGCTGGAGGGCACAGATTCCCCTCACTAGGCCCTTTCTGTCTGGGTACCTGCTGCGGTTACTTGTCTGCTGGGGGTGAGGGGGTAACGTCCTGCTTTAAATGGCATTGGAAACCTCTGGAGAAGACATTGTTTCTCTATCAATCAGGCCCATCCGTGGTTAGTTACCTACCCAGCCATCCTCCATCTCCTGCCTATAAGTCCCGCAGGCTGAAGTGGCTGAGGTAACCCCAGCACAGCCCCAGCCAGGCAGGGGTGTGGGTGGGTGGCCCAGCACGGTAGGGACCGACAGAGGCGCTGGCCCTGTCCTGGGAGGCGTAGCCACTCAGCTCAGCTGACTTGCCCTTTGACAAGGCAGGTGGGAAGGGGGAGTCACACAGAAAAGCCAGACATCCAGGATTTTCTGTTACATCTTCAGAATCACTGATAATTGGCAACTGATGTTTAACAAAACCCTTCGGGGGACCAGACCAGAACATCTGGGGGCCAAACTGGAATTGTGGGGGCCACCGGTTTGAGACCCAGGCTCCACGCACTCCCTATCTGGCTTGCTCAGTGATCCCACCTCTTCCTTCGAGGCCCACAGAGCGCTCTCCTTCTTCCTCCTTTCCTTCCCTCCAGCTTCTCCGTAAGGCCCTGTTTACTCACTCTCTCTGTCTCGGGCAGCCCATGACGGAGGCTTCATTGTACAGACGAGGCGGCTGAGGTCACTCACTTCATCCCCCAGACTTCTGATACCTTAGAGGACCTAGGGCCCTGGTGTGTGATCAGGGTTGGGGGTCCCAGCAGACTGAGGGTCTCAGAGCCTGTGTGCTTTGGCAATTCTAGCTTGAAAATCAACCCAATGACTATACAGGGCCAGACACCCAGAAATCGGTGTGCTCGGTATTTCCTGCATGAATGAACGCCTGAAGAAGGAGCAGGTACTTCTTTCCGAGTGGAAAGCTGGCCCACACCCCAGCTCCGGGCTGCAGATGCTGTGAGGTGGGAGCCCATCTGCTCTGGCACTCAGAAGGCGTGGAAAGGAACCGTATTTACAGCCAGATTTGAGGAATGGCATCAGGGCTAAAAATAGACCAGGGAAACACCAGGCCGGTCTTCCCTCCACTCAAAACCACTCCCTGGCTTCTCGGCAGGAGGAAGACATGACCCAGTGAACGCTTTCCCCAGGGCCAGGCCTCCCTCTCATTCCCAAGGCAGTGAAGGAGGATGCAGGTTGAAGCTGTCAGCAATCATCTTGCTGCTGCCAAGGGGAGAGTCTGCCTCACAAGAAGGGAAATAGAGCTGAGGAAATAAAGGAAATAGATCCGTGATGAATACCTAGTCCTGAAGCCACTGAGCCTCTGGGTCAAGCCATGCCTGAAGTCAGACCCCAAACCAAATTTCAGTTACATGAGCCAATCTATTCCTTTTTTTTTTTTTTTTTTGGATACAGCAGTTGGAGCATGTATTCTGTCACTTACATGTCAAAGAGTCCTGAGTGCTTAAAATTCACAACTTCCTCCTCCAACCTGTTGAAACAGCCCCTAAATCACAGCCTGAGGAGGAGGTGACCTTGTTACCTCCCATCTGGCAGCATAAAGGTGAATTTCTCCTGCACTATCACAGAGAAGAAAACACTCCGCCCGGACCTGGGATGAGGAGAGCAGACAGCAAAGCTTTAATCCTTTCTGAAAACAGGAGGCATGCTGGACAAGAAGCAGGCGGAGCCCAGGCGTGTTAACCTGCGACCGCCGCGCAGATGCACGCAACCTCAGACCTGTAACAGGTCCCACGCCTAGAGATGGGAGCCTCTCGGGGAGGGAGAGGTCGTCAGAGATGGACAGGGAGGAAAGGGATGAGGAAGCAGAAGGAAGGATACCAACCCTCAAGCAGTGTCCTCAGGACCTGAAATCAAACCCAGGTTGCCTGCCAGAAGACTGGCCCTGCCGGGTCCCCAGTCACTGCTGTGTCTCTCCTGCCGATCAGCCCCACAGCTGTGTCCTTCAGTTCCTTAAACACCTTGAGCCCCTGGCCTCTGTCTGCCCAGGAGCCCCCAAGGCTGTGCATGCCACGTGGCTCAGCTCCCTTGCCGCCTCCTCCAGGAGGCCTCCCCTGGACCCTCCAGCCAGTCTCTGTCACAACACCCTGTTTATTTTTTTCACTGAACACATCACTGCTCAGTTATCGTACAGCTGTTTGGATGTGACTTTTATCAGAATGTCAAAGCTCCGGGGCGAGGAACGTGTCTGTGTAGTTCCCCACTGTGTCCTTGTGCCTAGTACCTAGGACCCTGTAGATGCACACACTTGTGCTCAATGTGCAAAGACACAGGCAGGAAGGAGAGAGCGGCGGGAGGAGGGCCCTGAAGAGAGAGCGGCCTGCGGAAGGAAGAGGAAGAAGAGGTTTGGGATGAGGCCGTGACCAGAGCTGTGACCGCAGAGCTGCTGGTGCGCCCTTAGCACTGGTGGTGCTCATTCCTGTAGCCTAAAGTGAGGCGCGGCCTGGCCTCTGTGTGCACCCACCGCCAAGCTCCTGGGCAGCATGGCTGAGCGAGGGAGGTGGCCTGCGGTGATCCCAGCCCCGCCCCCCCGAGCTCTGGGACTGTGGAGAGAAAGAAGCAGGACAGGACTCAGTTGAGGCCTGGGGTCTTTCTCCGGGAAGCCATGGGGCTCTGTACCTGCACCTGCTCCTTCCCCAGGAGGAGCAGTGCCTAAGTTGAGGGCAGGGGAGCTGCCCTCCCTCCCTGTCTTCTCTTCCCACTTGCCAGCAGCTCTGGGGTACCCCTCCCGATCTCACAGGTGCTCCCAGCAACTCCCCGGCTGTTATAGCCTTCCCTGAGGGGCAGGACCGATGCAGGGGTGAGAAGAGGCAGTGGCGGGGGGCTGTGCCCAGGCCCTGTGCCCACGGGCATGATACACGGCAAGAGGCCAGGAAGGTGCACTCACCTCTCGGGTGACCTTGCCATTGTTGTCAAAGTCGTACAGGGTGAAGGTCCACTCCTGCCGGCTGTCCTCCTCCACAGACACGTCGCACTGGAGCTCCTGGATGCAGAGAGATGGGTGGGGCTGGTCCCCTAACTGTGGCAATGCTGACTGGGTGGTGGAGGCATGAGCCCAGAGGCCAGGCCAAGGGGCGGCCACCTGCCCTCTGCTCTCCCCAGACCTGGAGTGGACAGGGAGTACCTTGGCCAAGACAGAACTGGCCCAGGAAGGCAGCCAGAGGCTGGGCAGGAGCAGTTTGGCCTGGGGAGGGATGCCTGCAGGGGTGCCTGGCAGTCTGTGGGTCTCCAAAGACAAAGGAAACGCAGGGCGGTCTGAGAAGAGACTCTGTGGCCTCAGAAAAGCTGAATTTGGACCAAGGGCAAGAAACAACTAGAAGGCAAAGGAGCGGCAACTTGGGAGCCCCAGCAGGACCCCGGGGTAGGAGAGCACAAGCAGGAGGGGCTTAGATGTTGGTCAGGCCTGGCCCCAGTCCCTGCAAGGCCCTCCACAGCTGTGTGACCCTGGCCATGTCACTGCCCTCCACTGTGCCTCAGTTTCTCCTGGTATGAATTATGGAAAACGACAGCCTCTCTCCCATAAGGTTGCTGGGAAGATGAGATGCCCCCCCACACGCCCTCAGCCCGGCTGTTTCCCTGCAGCTGTGGTGGGGACAGTGCCCGAACTCCCACCTCAGTTGCGCTTTTCTGTCTCAGGGCAGCCCTGAAGAGTCCCAGAAGGAATGTCCAGAGGAGACCGAACAAGGGAGGGACAGGAGGGAGTGGAAATGCCAGATGTCCTCACCCCCCCATGGGACAAATCTGGGCACCTGCTCCATGGCTCCTAGGAGGCTCTCCAGCAGGCAGAGCCCACAAGCAAACCCAGCCTTAACTGGCTTCCCTCTTTCCTCGCACCGGCGCCCCAGGACCGCCTCTCCTATATACTGCCTGCTCCCAGGGCCATGTGGCCAGGTCTGCTTAGGAGAACTGGAAACGGAAACGGGAAGTGGAGTATACATGCTGGGGTCATTTAGACTTGTGCTTGGAGCACTGCCTGGCACATAGAAAAGCTCAATCCATGGTAGTAGCTGTTAATTCTGCTGTAATGATAAACAGTCATTGAAAAATTATTTCAATCAATAATCAATGAAACAATCATTTCATTACTATTATTTTCAGCAACCTGAAGTGTCTGACCCCAGGTAATGCGAGCTGGGAAGGGGTGAGCTCGTCGCCGGAGGGATGAGCGCAGAGGCTGGCTGAGCATCAGATGGACAGTTCTAGGGAGCATGCTGTTCAGCAGGAAAAGGTTCCACGAATGGCCTTTCAGATCCACAAGATTCTATGGAAACAAGACCATCCTGCTCCATGGCTTGCCAAATTCCACCTATCCTTCCACCACCAGGAAGGTGGCACCAGGCTGGCCTGGCAGGAGGAAGAAGAGGGGAAGGCACCTGCCTGTGGACGCTAGGGGAGTGAGGCCCCGCACAGCATCCTGGTCCTGGCTTCAGCAGCTCCAGGCTGTTTCCCTCCAGCAATTCTTGGGTGCCCACGCTGAGCTCAAAGCCAACCTTGCCTAGGCCACACCCATCTGATACCAGCCAAGGGCCCTCTCTGCTCTCTGAGGCACTATTTCATGTGGCATGACACACATGCCTACATACACACCCCTACACACACACACACACACACACACCCCTCTACACAGGCACACCCCTATGCATGCACACCCTACACACACATGCCTGTACACACACACACACACACACACACACAGCATTTGGCTATTTCCAAGACACTTTGGGTCTCAGCTTCAGAAACATGAGTTGACTAACTATGGCCACCTTCCCCCTCTGTCAGATTTGGGTCTCCTAGGCCTCCCCACACCCCACTGGGGCTTCTCAGGTGAGTGCTGCCCGTGGCCCACAGCTCCTGCCCCTCAAGAAGCGAGTGCACCTGGGCTTCCAGGGAGGCAGGATGCCTGGGCCTGGGCTTCCTTCTGCTGCTGAGTTCGGCCCTGGGCTTTGCCAAGCCCCCAGAAGACCCTACAAGGACCCAGGTGGGCTCAGGGCGGGACTGGGCTCCCGGAAGAAGCTGGCAGCCCTAACTCCTCCTAGATGCTGCCTGTCCTCCTCAGGCAAGCCTTCAAGCCTCCTGGAGTCTGGAGTGCCAGCGTGCTGTGTGGGGAGAACACGCTGTGTGGTGTGGCCTGTGCAGGATGGTGGGGCATGGCAGGGAGACGACACTGGAAAGGGGGTAAGATCAGTCACCAGGGTCCCTGCACACAGGGCGTCTCCCCCATGCCCCACCATCCAGCACAGGCCACACCACACGCCGCTCATTCTCCCCACACAGCACGCCGGGACTTCAGCCCCAGGCCTTCGCTCCCGCAGCCCCCTCTGCCGGAAAGGCCCTTCTCACATCAAAGCCTCCTCTGTGCACCTCTCTCCCAACTCCTACCCCCACGCTCAGAGCCTCACCCACCTCCTTAACCTCCACCCACAGCCTTGGCTCCTTCCTCCAGGCACTGCACAGAGCCTGGAGATGCCAAGTGTCCATTACCCTAAACCCCTTGGCCTGACCCCACCCCAGGCTCCCCGACCTCATCATATCACCAACTGTGCAGCCATTGGGTCCAGGGCACTCAACTGTCCTCTTGTCACACTGTGCACTCCTTGAGAGCAGGAACCACACCCAGTCTAAGCTGGGTCCCCTGGCAATTAGGGGGTGCTAATCAACATTGGTCAGGAAGAGGGACACCCTCGTAAGCACTTTAGATGCATGAACTCATGATGCTGACCACGGCCCAATGTGACAAACATCACTACTATCCCCATCTTACAGGCGAGCATGTGAGGCCACTGAGACTTGAGGGAACTGGTCCCAAAGTCACACAGCTACTAAGCATATAGCCAGGATTTGAACCCAGGCCTGCTGACTCTAGGGCTATGCCCTGGTGGTCTCAGGAAGACAGAGGGAAGGAGGGAGGGAGCAAGGAGGGCAGAGCAGCGGGGAGCTCCATGCGGCAGGCCTGGGCCTGGCTCTCAGCACCAGGGACTGTGCTGGATGCGCAGGAGCGTGCTACACTGTCAGGTGGTGGGGAACAGACAGACTGTGAGCTCTGGGAGGCACATGCCTGGTGTTGACCACATGGGGAAACTGAGGCCCTGCAAGCATCAGGGGCCTGCCTGTGCCTCCTGCTCGTCCATCCCACCTGAGAGCCCCCACAGGCACCCCAGAACAGCCTCAAGAGTTGAAAGGGAAGGTTTCACCAAGGAAACTGAGGCCCAGAGCGGTGATAGCAGCAGCAGGCCAGAGTCCTGCCTCCCTCATCCACTCTCACGCCCTCTCCCAGGCTGCTGGGCACGCCCTGTGTGGAGGGGCTGGGGCCGGGCTGAGGGGGTGGGAAGCGGTAAGCTCCCAGGGTCTGCCCCATGCCGGGAAGGCCCCAGATGTGGCAGGAGGAACGTCCCACAGAGGGTGCTGTCCATGCAGGGGAGGGGCCTCCCTGTCTGGAAGAACCCCAGCTTCTCTCCTCCCAAAGCACCAAGCTGAGAAAGCCCGTCTCATCTCCCCAGGACCCAGCACCGAAAAGAAACTTACTTCAAACTTTAGCTGCTTCTTGGAGCCCGGGCAGGGTTCGCTCACTCTCTCCATCTTCTTCTCATCTCCGCTGCCCAGCCCGTCGGTCTTCTCAGGAGGCAGGGCCACTGTTGGGGAGGCAAGTGAGGGAACATGAGGAGCGGGGTCCAGATGCAGGGCGACCATGCTCATTGCACCTTTGTCCTCGGGGCCTGGCCTGGACATTCTCACCAGCGGGGCTGGGCCAGCTCCTGCCCTGCCCATTTGCTGGGGTCAACATCACACTACTCTGGCGCCTGATATTGCCTGGAGTGGGCGACCCCCACTACAGGGTGAGACCCCTCCGCCACCAGCCTGCGACTTCTACCCTGCAGAGGCACTCAGCCACCCAGAGCAGTGTCAGGCCAGAGGGCAGATGGACGAGAGTGGAGGAGTGCTTCAGGAGCCACTCGAGGGAGCTCGAACTTCACAGTCTGCAGTCCCACTGCCTTCAGTGCTGACATTTTGGCCTCCATCTGGGCACAGGATACAGCACCTTGGTGGTGGATGGCCAGGAGGGGTGCCAGTAGCAGAGTTCAACTGGGTTGGCAAAGGTGTGCACACATGCACATATGCATAAGCATACATGCACACACATACACATGTATACACACACATGCACACATGTACACTCATGCATCACACCTGCTTGCACACATATGCACACACATGCACACACTCACACACAAAAGGCATCTTCAGGGAGCACACTCATCCCGAACCTTGCATTTGGCCTCTGGTCACCCCAGGTCCTTCCCTCTCTGCCAAAGGTCACAGTCCTGTGTGTGGCCTTCCAGGAGCTATGGGAGGGTGACTGTGAAATCCCAGGACCTACCGACACTATTTTCCTGAGGACACCAGCTCAGGGTAGCACCATCGTCCTTGACCTAGAACCCGGACTACAAAGTGCCATCACTTCTCGGAATGGCCCATAAGCTTTTTTCTGCCTATTTCATCTCGTCTGATAGAGGGGCTGGGATTTGCTGGGGACATCCTTTCCAGGCCACGCTCACAGCTCCTCTCATCCAATTCCCTTTGTTGCCTGGGGTAGTAAATGTGTTGTCCTGTTTTGAAGGTGAAGAAACAGGCTGGCTCCTACTCCAAGAAGGGACCCTGCCCCCTCCACCCTGACCAAGGTTGGCTGGGGGAGGGGGGGTCATGTGAGGAGCTGAGACTCCCCAGCTAGACAGGAAGGCAATACAGGACTTTCTTGGGAAGTCAGCAGCCTGGAGAAATGAGGCCAGGCAACTAGATGGGGGCTTTGTGTCTCTCCGATCCCACACTCCCACCACACTCACCCACCCCAGCTTTGCAAACAAGGACCCAAGGGCAGTCCCTGGGCCAGGCAGAGAGGGGGCGCCCCCAGTGGTCCCGGGCCCCAGCTCTCCTGCCCTGCTCCTGTCCTGTGGGATGGGAGCTCTCTCCTCTGCAGTTAGCTAAGGCACTTCCCCTGGTGCCCTTGTGCCTTGGTGCCACTGTATGTAAAGATGAGGCAGCAGTGACTAAGAACTTGCTGTTCACCAACTCTGTCCTCATGCAGCCCTGTGAAGCAGTTAGCTCCATTTTCCAGATGGGAAAACTGAGGCTCAGAGAGGAGAAGCGCCTCACTAGTAAATGACAGAGCTGGGATTTGAACCCAGGTAGCCTGAATCATGCTCACAGTCAGTCCACTAGACTGCCTCTCCATGCCTCAATTCGGGAGACTTGGTGCCTCTCTCGGCCTGCCTCTCTCTGTCTAATGGAGGCCAGCCAGCCAGGGCAGTGGTCATCTCCACCTGGGTTCTGTTCTCTGGCACTGTGTGACCCTGGGTGGGTCATGTACCTTCTCTAGATGTCTCAATTTTCCCCAACTGCAAAATGAGGAAGCTACCAACCCCTCCCCCAGAGGATTCTTGTGTGGATGCAACAAGCTCTGATCACAAAGGGCTAAGACCCCAGCATGCTAGGCCCAGCTGGAGTAGTGACAGTCAGGGGACCGACAGCCCCACCGCACTGACTCCTGGGAACAGGACAGTTAGCAGCTAAGTTTTCTCAAAACGGAGGCTTCAGGAATGCAATAGACACAACAGCATTATATCAAATACATACAGCCTGGACGTGCAGTTTTGGATAAGGCCCTTGACTCCTCTGGACCTCAGGCCCCTCATCTGTGAAATGGGAATATGACGGCCTCAACTTCACAGGGCTGTCGGAAACGGGCAATGAGGAAAAGTGCTTACCGGGCACAGTGGCCGACACACAGTACGTGCTCGAGAAATGCTGGCTTTGCCAAGGATGTAGACGGGCTGTGGTCCCAGCATACAACCTACATCTCAACCATCACCCTTGACCCCAGACTGCTCCCCACTGGAAAAACCAGAGTAATATCACCGCCTGCAGCATCCTCTACTCACCCCTCCCAGGCAAGGAGAAAGAAGAAAAGAAAAAGAAGAAAGAAAAACAAAGCCCAGCTCCATCTTCAAAGCTGCTGTGTCTCTCTGCAGAGGTCCTGGCTGGAGATGCGAGCTGGCCAGGCTTATCGAAACCAAACTTCCAAGTTCAAAGGGAAGTTATCAGAAAACCACCTTCAGGTTCAATGTTGCCTTTCATGTTCCACTTGATAAAATCCAAAGAAAAGGAACCTCTGTCCCTGCTCTCTCCTTCTCTGGAGCACTCTTACCCCGCCATGCACGGACAGCCTCTCTGCCTTCAGGTCCTCCCCTCTTCCTTCCTTTCTCCTCACCTGAGGGGCTGGAAAACATCCCCCTCGACCCCTCATATGTCTTCTCCAAAGACTAGTGTGGCCCGGATTGTCCTCTCTTCAGCAGTGGCTCCCTCATCCCATCCCAGCTCAGAAAGACATCTGGACATCCACAGGTCAGCTGGAGGGCAGAGAACCTGCCAGGAGCCCCTCCCAGCATGGGGTCTGTGATCCATGCTGCCCTGGGGCTGTGGTGGTCAGCAACGAGGACAATCAACACTCTCTATCCCTGCCAAAGGAGGTTGTTCACCCTCTTACTGTCCCCTGCCCAGTAGCTAGAAGAGGTGGCAGACAACCGGCCACGAAGACTCCAATGCCAGAGGCAGGGGCCAGGCCTCCTCCACATATGAACTCTCTGAAACCAAACTAAGTCAAGCTACCATGGCCCCCAGCCAGCCCTGTGCAGAAGAAACCACCCTCCAGCCATCAATGAGTACAGGCTCACTGGAGGCGGGAGACAGGGACGGGGACTGGTGCTCGCTGCAGGCCGCCCAGGCCACGCCGAGGGGGATTGCAATGATGCTATTTCTGTTGAGACCGGCTTTGGCACCAGAGTCTGAGTCCATTCTCTGTCTCTGATTCCTGTTTAGCTCAGCCATTCTTACCCTTGGGAAATGATCTTTTGGGGGCCTAATTTCAGGGGGTGCTGATCACTCTTCAATTGAAAGTCTGAGGAACTGAAGGAGAGACTGCTCATTTGGAAGAAAAAAGGAAAGCAGGGGACCAGGTGGGAAAAAAGGACTTTCACTTGCCTAAGGTGCACTTTTGGGTGACTGAGAGCAGGACGTGGCAAACTACACTTAGTGAACCAAACCTGGCCCCTCGCTTGTTTTTGTAAATAAAGTTTTATTGAGACTTGGCCATGCTCATTTGCATTGTCCATGGCTTCTTTCAGTGTATGACAGCAGAGTTGAACTATCGTAACAGAGCCCACAAAACCTAAAATACATACTGTCTGGCCCTTCAGGAAAAAGTCTGTGGATCGATCGCTGCTTTAGGTATGTGCCACCCTCCACCTCCACCAGGATATGAGCTTGATGAGCAGGGCACAGACAATTTCACCTATTACTTGCCTACTTGGCTGGAAATCCTTGGGCAGTACACAACCTGCCCAACCATACAGTGGCCATGGAAGAAAGAAAATATCCGTTCTGCTTTCTTAAAGCCTATTGTCAGCCCATATGAAGGTGGGGGGTGGTAGCGGTTTGTGGAGCTACTTCTCTTTGGAATCTGCTCCTTGTTCCTCCTCATACCACAGCCACGAGGAGTCGAGGAGTCGGCTTGCTGTGTTTACCAAATGACGGTTCTCTCCCCATTAGCTCCCAGCCTGGCAGCTCTCCACCCCCAGCAACTGCCAGATTAAATGCATTACTTGACCATCTTCACCCGGTTCCCTTTGATGTTCCCTTCTCAAGCTTCAAAATACCTTTTGGAGGGAGATCAGACAGCATTAAACAGAATTACTAATTAATTAAGCAAAGTTAAATTTTAAACACTGTTTGTTGTGTTAGCCAAAAGCCTGAACAGAACAGACTTTTTTCCTCCGCTGAGATCAAAGACAGTCTCTTCCCTCTCCCCTCCCCCAGTTTAAAAAAAGAGGGAGGGGTGGGGAGGATGAGAGAGAGAAAGAAGAGAGTGAAGAAATACCTGAATGGTGACAACTTTGATCATGGGCCTAGAGGCCCCCCCCACCCCGCCTCCTCATGGGCCCAATGGGAGGCTCCTTGGGGACCGCCTGCTGTGAGAGCCACAGTCACTCGGGACTGTTTACTCTGGCAAATGGCAGTGACCCAGAGAGCAGGATGGCACGGCCCACCCAGCCCAAGCTGCTGACAGCTGGCACCACCCAAACAGCATGAGAAGAAGGCCTGTGAAATAAAACAGACCCGCCCTCCTCACAGTCCTGCCGGGTGAGCTCCTCAGGGCTCTTCCCCTTGGTCTGGAGTCACCTGGGGTCACCAGGAGACCAGCTCCGAGAAGCAGGCTGTGCACTGTACAACCACAGGGGTGCCACCCACATGACCCACACCCTAGATATGTGTATTGCTTATGACATCTTTGGACAGAGGGCAGAAATGTGTCTTGAGGAGGGGCAGCTTTTTTCTAATTTGCCCGAATGCACCCAGGGCTGGCAAGGTGCTGTCTCCCACCATCCAGTCTAGCACTTTATTCTGTACAGTCCCATCTGGGACCTTCTGATTGCTTCACAGGAGCCTCCACCTCTGCACAGACAGAAAGCAAGTTTCATGAGCTCTGGGGCCCTCTAGGCTTCTGCTCCCAGGGTGTCCGATGCCTAGCACTTCCCATACGTGCACAGAGCAGAGATTCCGCCAGGCCCGCTGAAATGCAGCACATTCTACAGGTGGGCATAGGAAGCTTGGCTATATAACGAATGTGCCATACCTTCTGCCTTGATGGAGACTGGGAAGTGCCATGGGGAAGTGGGGAGTTGAAATTTAGGTGAAAATCCAAACCTGGGACAATACCAGCAAATGCCAGCTTCTCTTAACACAATCCAGAAAGGCCTGGTACATATGAAACTTGGAAAGAAGAGACAAATCTGAAACACAATTACAACTAAATCAGCCCCACTGAACACCAGAAATCACTAACGCTTCCAATGCATGGCAGACCCCTCTCTTAGCCTAGTTACCTGGCAAATTCTCAGTGAATACAATGTAAGATTTAACACAAGCCAGAGTTTTCCTTGCTGGAGTCTGGAGGCTCACTCTGACATATCCACGGTCGTTTCTCAATTGTCCACGTACAGATTATCTGCTGCAAATATTTTAGTCTCAGCGTGGCTTGCCAAGATGTTTGAGTCCGCAACCTTCTAACAGCAGCTGTTCAAGGGAATGCAGATGAATTTTAATATTAGCCTCTGCCAAATATAATTAGGCGGGTAAACCTGCTGCCAGTAAAAAGAGAAAGATATCGTATGTGCATTCCAGGCCAAATGGTTTCTTGCAGTATCTGTATCAGGCTCTCCTTAGGGAATGAGGGTCCTAGCGATGCCACATCTGTTTGTAAACACAGCCACACACTTTGGCGGAATGCACACAGAGGCTGGTGAAGTTAGTAGTACCACACACTATTCCATTACATCCTCTTAACACCGTGCAGGGTGTGCTACTGTTGGCGTTGTGCAAAAGAGGAAACTAAGCTTAAAAAGCAAAACTGATTACGCCGTTTCCCTGCTTAAACCCCTCCAGTGGCCCTGCTTCCCCTAAGGAGGGGTCCAAAGGCTTTCACAACCTGGCTGCCGCCGCCTCTCAGCCCCATCTCTCTGTGGAACTGCTGTCCCTTTTTTGAGCCTGCCGTGCTCTCATGCTGTTATCCCTGCCAAGAACACTCTTTCCAGCTCTACAATTCCCACTCATCTTGCAGGTCTTCAGTTTAAGCCTCCCTTCCTCTGAGCAGCAAGCTCTCACACCCTCAGGGCTAGGTGAGGCTTCCCTGCTCAGCCAGCCTTATTACACCATTATTATATCACTCATTTAATCGTCTGAATCTTCCATCAGTCCCACATATGTGTATATATATATATATATATATATATATATATACACCCTGAGATAGATATAGATATATAATGCAGTGTCTGTCACACTGCAGGTGCTACATCATCGTCGACATCATCAAAATGAAACAATGGTCAAGTAGCAGAATCAGGACTGGGACCCAGAAGTTGTGGAACAAAGAGAACTAAATCCCGGTTTCCCAACTCTTCAACCACTGGCCTCTCCACTCTGTTCAGACCATAGCAGCTGACACCTGCTCCTGCCTGTCCAGCGACCCTCCTCCCTCTTCGGATAATAGCATCTGGCTTTCCCCCGCAGAGCCACTCACCCCACGCTCAGCCTATGCAGTTTATGGAGACTGATCCCACCCCAGGGTCGCACTGCACTCAGTATCTCCACCTGACCCAACTTGTTTCATCCTGAAGGCCATCTGGTGGGTCCTAGGTCAGTGTGAACAGAGAGTTCATGGACAACCTAATGAAGCTAAAAGCTTCTGGGCCCTCTCACCTGGACAGGTCCTTTCCAAGTCAGAACGGGTCTCTGCAAGGTGTTCATGTGCTCGTATGTGTTTGTATTTGTAACATTTTCTAAATTAGGCATTTTATCCTCAATCCATTAAGATTGTCGTCTCTATCCATTCTGATGTACTGTGGCTGTGTCAGGCGATAGTGGGGAAAATACAGGCATTTCTGGACCTGGGCTAAGAAGAGACTGAGTTGGCGAGATACTTATTTTGGTTTAGCACCTGAAAGCCTCAGGTTCCACAAACCTAGATCTACCCTGGTCAAGTGACCAGTAAAGTGAGAGTCTGACATGGGCAAGAACCACTGTGACTTGGGAACTTCCTTCCACATGAGAGGGTTGAGCTCAGAAGGTGGGAGTGCTCAGAGCTGGGCACTGCCACCCTTGCCACCTGTGGGGGAGAAGCTACTAGGGGACAGAGGGAGAGATGATGGAGAGGGACAGAGAGGGGCAGCGAGAGAGACACATGCGTGCATGTGCGTGTGTGCGTGTGTGTGCGTGTGCACATACAAGTGTCCATGACATAGTTTCAGCTCCAGAATCCAACCAGGCCTTTTTAGGCAAGATCTACCCTAGGATTTTTCAATTTCAAGAGCCTCAAAAGTTTTCATTAAACTCAAAAGTTTAAGTGAGTTTCCAAAAGAACCGAAAGAATCCTGACTTAATGAATCCATCTCTCTGAGATCCTGCTGTTTAGGAAAAGCCACCAGCACCCAGCACCATGGCAGTGATTCACTCACCCAGGGCAGTGCCCCCTAGGGCGGCTTCCAGCTTTTTCACCAGTGGGTGTCTGCCCCTTTCTGAGACCAGAAATGCCCCCAGGCCCTTCTCTACCATCCTGCCTCCCAGCTGCATTTTACTGCCACTAGATTTTGCTTACGGACCAGTTGTAACGGAGGGGAAACAAAAAGAAGAAAAAGGCAGTGGGGAGGAAATCCTTCCCAACAAATAACATTCTGGCCTTTTTTTCCCATCAGAGCATAAGGCTGGTGGCCACTCGCTCTGAGATCTAAACGGGATTGAGACAAAACATCTGTTCAGGGAGGGTGGGGGGAAGGCCCGGGAGAGAGGGGGGGAAAGGGGGGAAAAAGCCTTCTGTGGCTAAAAATATCACATCCCTTCCACCCTCCCCACCGTCCCCACCCAAGTTAAAACATGTGATGAAATTCAGCTTTTACAATCTAACCCTGAGCTACTTGAAACTATGAAAGCCTCTCCGGTATCTGACACAAGTCAGAATTTCCACTGTTCCAGCTGAGCTTTTATGAGGAGCAGACTTGAGAGAAACTGCCAAGGTAACAAAGTACGCTTGTTCTCTGTCACCGCTGCAGCTCGGCTTCTGGGGGGACTGCAGGGGAGTGGAGAGTCAGGGCCACCGACACCCCCCGACAGGACGGGCTCTGAACTGAGGGAGAGGAGCTGGCGGGACATGGGCACCTGCCCCTCCATGTGGGGGTGCCCGCTGCTCTCCCGTGAACACCCCTTCCTCCCAGCCTTTCTGGGAAGCCACCGCCGGCCCTGCGTATCAAGGAGCCCTGCCCGGAAGTCCCGGGCAACGTCCTGGCTACTTCTGAGAAGTCTTGACTCGCTCTCTCTTCATTTCTCACCCAACTGCTCCCTGAGCCCCATGCTCCAATCACCAGGTATCCCACGGCCCCCTTGGCACCTCTCCTTGGATGTTAAATGGGTATCTTGAACCCAACAGGCCCAAAAATGGGAACCTTGATGATCACCCACCAAAACCTGCAGCTCAGAAGTGACATCGCCAAACCCTTCGTTACTGAAGCCAAAGATCTAAGATGCATCCCTGACCTCTGTCATTCCCCCTACCCACTTCTCACCAGTCCCAGCCCCCGCCCCACGGACCTCTCCGAGCCCCAAGCTCCCAGGCTAGGCCAACGCCGTCTCCTCTCACCTGACCCCTGCAATCGCCCCCTGGTTTCACTGCCCCCTTCCTCCCTGCCCATGGGCTGTCCCTTCCAGAAGCCAGAATTCGCTTCCTAAAACAGAAGTCAGAATCCAGCAGCCCCTAACCCAACCCTCTCCAACCCAAGTGCGTGGCCCCACGCTTGCCCACTGCCCCACTCTCATTCGTGATGCCACCTCGGCCTCCTTTCTGTTCTTCCCCAAACACCAAGTTCCCTCCACCCTGGGGTTCTGCTCGCTCCTCCTAGCTGCTCTCCCCCTACATTCTCCCATGGCTGGCTCCTTCCTGGCATCTGCATCCCAGATGAAACATCGTCTTCTCAGAAAAGCCTCATCACTCTACCTCTCTCTGGGGTTTACCTCTTAGCAGAGCACCACTACCAGAAACTTCCATGCTCCTTCATGGGTTTACGTATTCATCCCTACCTCTCTCCTGTGGATGTCATGACAGCTGGGCCTGCCAACTTGCTCGTGCCTGTGAACCCAGAGCCCAGCAGGGTCCCTAGCTGTAGCAAATGCCCAGCACATACTGAATGATGAGGAGTGAGGGGCCAGATTCTGTTCTCAGTCTGCTGTGTGATCTTGGACAGGTCACTTCCCCTCTCTGGGCTTCAGTTCTCCAACCACAGATGAAAGGGACTACAGGCCTCCCAAGTCTCTTTGCCCAACATCTCACCCCTGGGAGCCTGGACGGACTGGCCCAGGCCCCAATACAGGTACACAAGACCTGCCTGAGAGGCCAGAGGGAGGCGTCACCTGCATTCAGTGACTGCAGGGTATTGACGTTCCTTCTTCAGTGAGTGTTTATTTATTGAGCACATACAGCATGCCAGACCCTACTCCAGGCACTGGGAGTACAGGGAGCCTTTAGAGATTCTAATAGGATTAAAGAAGCTTTGCCAAGAGGCCTTCTTTGATCTGGCTAGGTAAATGATTATAAACACAGGCTGGCCCCTCTTCAAGAAAACTGAACCCAGGAAACAAGCAACATGGCAGCTCAAGTGTGCTGGGCACTTGCTCTGTAGCAGCACCACCCTCGGGGCCTACATCCATCACCTCGCTGTCTTCACGATAACCCTGATGAAGAAATGCTACGAGGAACCCAGTGAGGAAACTCAAGTGCAGAGAAGTGACTCACCCAAGGTCATATAGTGAGTGTGGGGAAGCCAGGCTGGCACACGGTCTGAGTTGCAAATTCACAGAAAGTCAGAATGAAGGGAGGACAGATGACGAAGGCAAAGTTGGGGGCCACTGCAGAGCTGAACAGTTCCTGAGCTCCCAGAGGGCTGCTCAGCCCCCACCAGGCCTCAGTCCTAGCACTGCTGCCCTGCTAGGGAGAACCAGCAATTCCAGGCACATTTCTCTTGGGCTGGGGAAGCAGAGACCATCCCATGGGCTGCCACATCCACATGCCAGGCCAGTGGAGCGGAGGCAGTAGGGCCAAAGCCAGGCCTGCCCTGGAAGCCGGGAGGGCCGGGTCTGGTCCTGAGGAGGAGGGGCTGCCTGACTTCAGTGGCTTTGAGCATCTCCTTTAGGGGCAGGGCTAGCAGGCCGGACTGTGCCCTGCAGAGCAGGCTTCCTAGAGAAGATGCCAGGAAGTGGAGAGACAGGAACTAGGCACTTGAGAATGAGGAGGGACAGTGGGCAAAGGCCCAGAGGTGACACACAGACAGCCAAGAAGCTGGGCAGGGCAGTGTTCACCAGGTGAGAGGCAGAGGGGACCTGGAGAGAGGGAGAGGGGAGGGGGGGACGAAGCAGTGGCTGCAGCACCCTCGGACACAGTGACTCCTGGAGGCCATGCACAGGAACGCGGCCTGGCACCCACTCCAAGCCACAGGCTGCCACTACCTGGCGTCATGCCCATCTGTGTGCGCTGGAGGTGAGCCTGGGGTCGCTCCTCCCCAGCCCTCAGACCCCAGCTGGGTCAGCTGAGGAGGGGTCCCTCTCCCCTTCTCCCCACGAAAGCCTCACCTCACCAGCCCTGCCACGCCCAGCCAGCTCTCAGAGCTTGGGACTTTTGATGTTTACTTTGTTCTTTCCCTAGTTCAAAAGGAGCTCTGCAGCCCTGGCCCTCGTACCAAGCCCAGCCTTAATCTCCCATCCCTCCCGCTCCCAGCTGGCCAGTTAAGGCGGTTAAGACGCTGGATTAGGGCCGGCTTTACATAACAACGCGGGAGCTAAAGCCATCCTCTCCTGGGATGGCTAAAAGACTTCTTTTTATCTTCACGCCTCAGATGGCCTTTTTTCTCTCTTAAACAGCTCTCCAGCCCGCCAAGAGGCAATGAACTTGGCCAACAGGAAGACAAAGAAGAGATTCAGGACTCGGCTTGTTCTCCCTTTGCCAGTAGCACAGAGGGATCCCCCAGCCCCAGGTCCGGAGCAGGCAGCTGGTTTTCCATGGCCAGAACTCAGTAGCACCTGCTCTCAGCAGACCTAGCCATGTGGTGGCCTACCATCCACGCCATATCCCCCACCCTGGGGCGGGCAGCCTTGGACCACAGGACCAAGGGTGCCAGAGGACCACAGATGGTCACTGGTCCCAGGGTCCCTTATGGGGTCTTAGGGGGCCACACGGACAGGTCCAGGTGCCCACACGGCTCAAACCAGAGCAGCTTCGCTTCTGCTGCTTTGTTTATGGTTTTCACCTTTAAATACTGACATTGATTTTTAATTTCATAAGGAATACATGATTATGTGATTTTTAAAAAATATATAATTTTAGAATTATTGATAGTAGAGACAGGGTCTCACTATGTTGCCTAAGCTGGTCTCAAACTGGTGAGCTCAAGCAATCCTCCAGTCCCAGCCTCCCAAAGTGCTGGGATTAAAGGCATGAGCCACCATGCCCAACTATGTGCTTCTTATAAAAGTTAAACCATGAAATACAGATAGCACAGACTTCAATCTCCTTCCGTGTTTGGAAGGAGCTATGGTTATCATCTGTCTGGGCCTCTATCCACACAGTCAGATGCATATACGGTGCCCTAAAAAACTCCTGAGGATTGTCTGGTACCTTTTTTTACATAAAAGATATCAGACTGTATGCACATACAAAGCTTTCTGTTCATGGGACTCCTCCCCCTTGATCTGGGGCCTGCTCGTATTTGAGTAAAGTTTGCTAAATACCCGGCTCTCCAACCTGCCTCCAACTTACAGGCAAAGGAGTGAGTATCTTCAAACAGTGCTTCTCCGAGTGCAGTGTGCATGCAAGTCACCTGGGGAGCTTATTAAAATGCAGATCGGATTCAGCAGGCCTGGCTGGAGCTGAGATTCTATATTTATAACAGCTCTCAGGCCAGATGTGGCCATGGTCCTCAGGTCTGGCCCAGGCTCCCCTTGAGAACTTCCCAGAACTGTCTGCTCTCCTCTTGAGGTCCGTCGGACCCCCGCAGGCCTGGATCCCCCTCTGCAGACCCTTGCACCCTGGCCCCCAGCTCTCTAGTCAGCCGTCTGTCTTGGTCTCAGCAGAGAGATCCTTCCTTACTCTGGTAAGGCAGCCCCCCATTTGGTGACTTCTTTCCCTGTTTCTGAATTTCAAATGGAAAGGCTCTCCCATTCAGCAAACACTCTGCTTCACACTGTCATTTGTTCCTGGCACCAGCTCTGGGAGCCAAGCAGGGAAAAGGCTTGGCTTTGTTCCCATGCTATAGATGTGGACACTGAGGCTCAGAAAGGTGGGGTGGCCTGCCCAAAGTCAAACCAGCACACTGGCAGCTGGCAAACCCTCTACTTGAGCATCCTGAATCTCTCTACGACACGGCGCTTCACCATGAAGAAAGAAAGGAGTGGCCAGGGGCAGTGACTCACGCCTGTAACCCCAGCACTTTGGGAGGCCAAGGTGGGAGGGTTGCTTGAGGCCAGGAGTTCAAGACCGTCTGGGCAGCATAGTGAGACCCTGTCTTTACAGAAAAATTTAAAAATTAGTTTGGCATGGCAGCGTGCAAATGTAGTCCTAGCTACTTGAGAGGCTGAGGTGGGAGGATCACTTGAGCCCAGGAGGTCAAGGCTGCAGTGAGCTGTGATTACCTACTGTACCCCAGCCTGGGTGGCAGAGAAAGACCCCGTCTCAAGAAAGGAAGGAGTGAGGACAACACAGGAGAGAGGTGAGGCTGGCTGTGTGTGTGTGTGTGTGTGTCTGTGTGTGTGTGTGTGTCTGTGTGTGTCTGTGTGTGTGGGTGTGTGTGTGGGTGTGTGTGTGTCTGTGTGTGTGTGTGGGTGTGTGTGTGGGTGTGTGTGTGTGTGTGGGTGTGTGTGTGGGTGTGTGTGTGTGTGTGTGTGTCTGTGTGTGTCTGTGTGTGTGTGTGTGTCTGTGTGTGTGGGTGTGCGCCAAGGGAGTGACAGGATGGAGGAAAGGAATAGGTACTGTGCATAAGGCTTACTCCATGCCCAGCACTGCCTGATCACACGTCACACACCACGCTGAGCAGCTATTCTCATTATCCCCAGAGGAGCAGCCGAGTTTCAACAACCTGTCCAAGGTCCCCCAGCTAATCCGGTGCTGGGCCATGACATGGACATAAGTGACCGGGTCTCCACCTGGGCTTGGACCTATGCAGTGCCACACCTGTCTCTTACTCCTGTCCTCTATCCCACCCTCCAGCCCACCCCCACCCAGAGTCACAAGGTCTCTGTTGTGCGCGCTGTCTGCAGATTTTCTGGAGTACGCAGGGCACACAGCCAGCTGGACAACTGCTTCCCTCGCTCACTGCTGCTGGGAAGCGCAATGGACTCCGAGTACCTTCCAGCCGGAAGTCGTCCTCCTCCTCCTCGCTGAGCGTGTCTCTCAACACGTCGCCCACGAGCTCCTAGAAGACAAAGCAGAGGCACTGAGCAGGGGTTGGGGGGAGTCCAGGGCTGGGACATTAAAAGTGTCACTATGAGGACCCTGGACTGACTCTTCTGATGGGAATTCACGTCAACTGAGGCAGATCCTATCACACCTGAAAAGTTAAGCACCAAGGTGAGTCCCTCCTGCCGTTAACATAAACCCACATGCGTCAGCACAACATTTAGATCTCCACAAACTATGGCTTCCCCTGGCCTTCCATCACACCTCCCATATTTCACCAACCCACATGCCTTCTGGAAACCAGTATGATCTTTGCACGCACCCTGCCTGTTTTCCACCAGTGAGTTAAAGATACCTGGGACCTCATCCCAACCAACCTGACCAGGTGGTGACAGGTTGAAAAGGAGAGTGTTACTGGCCCACAGGCTGGGAAATTTCTAGGATGTCAACAAAGGTCCCATCTGTCTGACCCACCCTAGCAGGCTAACTCCAAATATGGAAGAAGCTAGACCATATCTTGTCAAACTGTCTTCTGTATTTATTGGTATTCTGCCAGAAGAGTTCTGTGATCAAAGAAGATTCTTTTAAACAAAGTTAAACAAGATCCCTTACTGCAGGACTTATCAGGGCTTTTATTGTTACTTCTAAACACCATGAATCTCCAAGTGCTGGCATATTTTGCATTCTCCAGACTTACTTAGACCATGGAGCTTTGTTTTTCAGAAGCATCACATGAGATCCGTGTCCCAAGAAACCCACTTTGGGAAATACTCCTGTTATGGGAGGACTGACAAGGGTTTGTGGGGATGATGATGCTATGGCAGCGCTTCTCAAACCACGAAATGACAAGCAATAAAAAAGCCCAAACTCAGCAGCTGTCACCAACGTCTCTTTGTGAAAATAAAAGAGAGGGACAAAAAAAACCCCTCTCCTTGGGGGGAAAAAAAATTCTACACCTCAGACGCTGCTTAAAAGAAAAACCAGTCCTCATCTTGATGAACAAAAGGCAAACAAGGCTTTGTATTGCTGATCTCATCAACTGGACGCAGCTGGAGGTAAGCCTCCTGCTTTTGTTGTTTTTTTGTTTTAAAGACAAACAGCTAACATTTTGTGGCTGTTCTGTTTCTTCTTTCAGATCTTTCTAGGGCATTACACATTCTTTCTTAAAGGCTGTTAAAATGTGGCCATTCAGACTCCAGTGTCCCATTTACTTCAAAACCAAGCTACTTTATTCCTCGAGTCAGGAAGGCTTCCCTCTCCTCCTCCGCCAATTATTGTAATCATCGAACATTTTCTGGGCTTGTAAACTGGCTGTTTGTGTTAACAGAGCCTGAGTTGACAGGGAGCTGGGAGACGATGACAGGAAAGGGATGCACACAGGTGGCATCATTAGGTGGCTGGGACACCCCAGCAGCCAATTAAAGCCCATCTTTCATGCCAGAGAAAGACGGGTGCTGCCGCCCCCTGAAAGGCTGGCAGGCAGCGCTTCCTCGAGGGAACAGGCAACAGTCTTCAAGAGAATCCGCACACCTCTTCACACTGAGGTCTTCTGCAGGGGCCGGGGGGGGGGTGCTCCATGCCTGCCACCCCTACCAAACCACAGCCGGGTGACAGCATCAATGAGACGTCTGCGTACTCGTGTCTTTTTATTGGCATGCTTGGAAGAGTTTAAAAAGACTCCAGACATCGCCACCAACAAGGCAGCCATGTGGGACCCTATAATGATGACCACGTGTGCTCAAGGCACCACAGTCATCACCGATGACAGCTTCAGCACTCCCTGCTCAGAGGACCAAGCTCTCTGGCATACTCAGAAAGCAGAGTTCTGGCAAGTTCTGGGGTAGGTCTCTCACCACTCAACAGTACCCTGTGCTGGAGAACACTGGAAAGCTCCCCGGAACCATGGTCCACAGACGCCCTGTGCTGTCCCCATGCTCAACTTGGTAAAAGTTCATCTCCCCGGCTGGGGGCCTGTAATCCCAGCACTTTGGGAGGCCGAGGCAGGTGGATCACGAGGTCAGGTGTTCCAGACCAGCCTGGCCAACATAGTGAAACCCCATCTCTACTAAAAATACAAAAAATTAGCCAGGTGCGGTGGCAGGTGCCTGTAGTCCCAGCTACTCGGGAGGCTGAGGCAGGAGAATCGCTTGAACCTGGGAGGTGGAGGTTGCAGTGAGCCGAGATCATACCACTGCACTCCAGCCCGGGCAACAGTGCAAGATTCCATCTCAAAAAAAAAAAATCCTTTCCCCCGCTGAGCCACATGGCCCAGGGTCTGCGGCATGCAGCCGCACGCTCCTTGAGCTTTGAGTCTCTAGTCCAGAAGCCACGTGGGATGTTGAGCCAAACACAGGATCATGTCCTGGCTGTACCACCTGCCTTACCTTTGGATTTCAGTCTACTTATCTGTAAAATGGGCACAGTCCTCAACCACAATAATAATCAAATAGCTGACACTGTGCATTCTCCACGTGTCAAGCACCATGCTAGGCGCTTTATGTATACAGTCATTCCTCAGTACCTGTGGGCGACTGCTTCCAAAACTCCCCGAGGCTATCAAAATCTGTGGATGCTCAAGTCCCCTATCTAAATGATGTAGTATTTGCATAGAACCTACAAACATCCTGCCCTATACCTGAAATCACCTCTAGATTACTTACAACATCTAATAGAGTGTAAATGCTATGGAAATGGTTGTTACACTGTATTGCTTAGGGAATAAGAACGAGAAAGTCTGTATGTGTTCATTACAGATCCTTTTTTGTTTCCAAATATTTTCTATGTTTGGCTGAATCCACAGACACAGAGCCCATGGCTATGGAAGGCTGACTGTGTATGCATGTATTTCTTACCCCCCTGAATCATCACAACAGCTCTGTTCTTTCCATCTCTCAAGAAATAGATGCTCATTAAAATGATTTGCAAATTGTAAAGTGAGAGGTATAATTTTGTTACCGTTACTTTCCACAAAGAAAGTGTCCTCAACCCTGAAGGACCGTATGAGACAGGAAACCGTGCTGATGACAGTCACCCGTCATCTACCAAGCGCCCACAGTGTACAAGGTACTGACCAATGAGATCCTCACGGGAGGCTCTGGGGAACAGCCTCCCCACAGCCCTGCGTCTAAATGCTAGGAGGTTCCAAGATGTCGTGACCCCCTCTGGATCACCTGCCAGCAAGGGGCGGAGCGGGGACCCACGCCAGCTCCTCCAGGTGCCTCTGCCTGGGCTCCCACCTTGCAATCAGGGCTCCTCTAGGCATTGAAGCAGCGGTGGCCGGGAGTCCTGGCACCTACCAGGGACCAGGGATCACAACTAAAGGAGTGCAAGGAAAACAGCCCAGCCGGTAGCTCCAGTGGGTGAGTGGTCAGGGCTCCTGTCTGTCTAGCAGGACTCAAAGCTCCCCTGCTCCTCCCCATAGCTTGGGGACTTGGCCCTGCCCTCAAGCTGAGCCCTGGCTGGCAGCCCCATAAGTCAGGGCCAGGGCCAGGCCCTCAGCACCATCCTGTGGGAAGGTAGGTGTTGCCGGGAGACACACTCAGACCTTCGACGGCCCCACTGGGAGCCCCCGTGCAGAGGGCATGGAACTGGACAGGCTCAGACCTTGGCTCAAATTCCAGCTCTACCTTACACACACTGAGTCACTCGGGGTAAGGAACTTTATCTCCAGTGCACCTCTGTCTCCCCATTCGTAGACAAGGGTGACAGCACTCAGGATATCTGAGGGGGGTTGTGAGGAGTGAGGAAGTCATTGCATGCGAAGTGCTTAGCAGAGCAGCTGATAGCGTAAGTGAGGTCCATCAGGTCAGCAGTTACTGTTTATTACTCCTGCTGTTGTTATCATATGGCGACTAGAACACTGCTGGGACAAGCCGAGAGACTTGCCAAACCCCAGGTGCCCTCACAGACACCTGGAAACATACCCCCTCCTGCCCAGCACACTGCTTTCAGTGTGCTGCATTTCACCCTCGTGGCAATCCTTTCAGGTATTCCAGAGGACTGCCATGATTACCCCACATTACAGATGAGATAGCCGAGGCACAGAGAGGTTAAGTGACTTGTCAAAGGACACACAGCTAGTAAGTGCCAAAGCCCACACCCTTTGCCACTGCACCTGGGAAACCCACACATGGGGCTCGGCTACAGCACCCACGCTGCTCCGCTTCTTTGGTCTGCTTAGCTGTCACTCTGCCTGTGGTCCCAGGCCCCTCCCCTCTGGCCTTCAGGACAGTACGCCTCAGCCTCTGCTGCAAATTCTGATCAAAGGTCTTCCTGGGTCTCCAGAGCCCCTGCTCCACCTGACCTGGGGCCGGGCTGCTCCTGCCCAGTGGCCTGGCTTGGTGGCCTCTCAGGCTACATCGCTCGGATGTGCCACCTTCCTAAGTCCCAGTGGTGCCCCATCAGCTGGCCCTGGGAGCCCCTCCTCTGCCCTACACTGAGCCCCAGCAGAGAGGCCAGCTCCTCTGGGCACAGGGTGTGCGGCCAGCACCATCCCAGAGCCCAGAATCCAGGCACGATACCTTATAAGGCCTCCAGGGATGGGAAAACCACATCAAAGCAGCCTTGGGGAGCGAGCTGGAGTTTGGTTAGGGTTTTTCCTCTGTCTTTGAGACTTCCTACTCCTTAATGTAAGATCTTCCCCCACCGCCTGCCCCAGCAGTGCTTTGTCAATCTTTCTGTTCTCTAAGAGCTAACAGATGTTGGTGCCACGGGTTTCAAAGCAAACTCCCGGTGCCCACAGAACACGGCACAACTCACAGATTCCAAGAATGCACAGGGCTGGGACATGCCAGGGAAAGAGGAGGGGGGCAGGGCCCAGGCCACCGTGTAACCCTTAGATCCAAGCAGCCTACCCTGGAGCTGCCCCAGGAAATTCCTGGCCAGTTCTCTCTTTGCAGCACACTGAGGCGGCAGCCCGGCCAGGCCTTCTGGAGGCCTCGCTGAGAGCAAGCTCTTGTCCTATCTTCGGAGGCAGGACAGGGATGCTCCACTCCCCAGCGTCCAGATTGACCTGGTGGTCAGGGCAACCAGGCTCCGGGCCCAGCCCCACCCTGGGCAGCTGAGTGGCAGCAGACATATTACTTAACTTCTCTGGCCTCCATTTTCCCCTTCTGTAAAATGGGGATTTTGATGTCAAAGAGCAGTCAAAGAGGAAACACAGACGACATGCCTAGGATGGTGTCTGAGGCGAAGCTCGAAGCACTAACATCAGTTTCTCTCCTCTTCCCGACGCAGGCTTGGGAACATTCTCACCCTTCATCCTCACATTTTATCCCAATGTCTGGTGCACCAGTGCCTCAATGCCCACCCTGGAGCGACGCTCACATGTGTGTGCAGAAGGCACTTTCAAATCCAGTGATGTTTAGGACAACATGCTTCCTATTAACCTGCAGTCAGGAACACCCTGGATACTCTCAAAGTCAAGTACACTGCATCTCCACAGAGGAACGCCACGTGAGAGGGAGTCCAAAAGAACAAGACAGACCTGCAGATCGCACGGGCAGAGGGCCAGACCCCAGGATGGGCAAAGGAGCCACCGCAGGAGGACACGCAGACTGTGCTGCTACCCGTCCACCAAACCCATATGTGCCACGAGATCGTCCCCGGGTCGGTGAGCATGCGGAAGACGACAGCCACGGTGACCTCCAGGGAGGGGAGGGCAGACAGAGGCAGAGGGTGTGGGGGGTCATAAACCCCAGCCTTATCAGAAGTGTTCTCATGTTTAACAAATGAGTATATTACTTGGATAATTAAAACCCAATTTAGTAAAACCACAGATAATAACCCACTTTACAAGAGAAAACAAAAGCTGGGAGATTAACAGGTCCAAGGTTTCGTGGAGAGAAAGTGACGGAGTGACGCAGACCCCTCCGGACCTCGGCCCCCTCGTCTCTAGAATAGAGCTGGCCAAGGTGATGCTCACAGTTTGCTGGAGCACAGACCTTCTGGGGTTCCAGCCCGCAGCCCATCAACAGGCAGATCTCTTCTCTAGGGCTACCCCCAGGAAACAAGGAAAACGGGGGCTGTCCAGTCTCTGGACCTCAAGTACTATGTCTCTCACATGTACCTCTCCCCTGCGGACCTGTTATTTCTGCCCACACAGCTTCCCCCTCCCCGATCCCCAGCCCCCCCAGGGCTTTCCTGGGCCTCCAGAGCCCACTCTGCCTATAAGCTCGGCAGGCTGAAAGTGCCAGGAAATTACCCAGCCCATCCCAACACTACACAACATGCAGGCCAGTGATGCAAAAATAATCTTCATCAAAGGGCGGGGAGATGGAAAGAGGGCACAGCAGGCAGCCAGGCAGCCCATCAGGGCAGGCTCCTGGAGGCCTGGCCCCAGGGACAGGAGAGGCTGGGGGCATCCTCCTCCCCTGGAGAGGACAACAGACTCACCTCTCCTTGCTGGAGTCATCAGAACCCAGGCCTCAACATGCTGCTTCCAAAGAGGAAAGGCATCTCTTTCCAAAGGAGCCAAAATATAGGGCAGAGCCCTCAGCCACACCCCTGAAGACCCCTGAGCCCACCATAGCCACAGGTCACCCAGGGGTGGCTCCTAGCTCTGCCCACCCAGCCCTGTACCCTGGCTGCAGCCAGGCCAATTGAAACCCTCCGCTGGGACCCCTCTTTTGGGAGCTGATGGGAAAGAGCTCTTTGGTGCCCAGGCTGCATCTCATCTCATCGGCAGCTTCTCAGAGATGGCTGGTTCAAGGAGGCAGCTCATACAGACATGGAGGCCAGTGCCGGGACCAGCCTCAGGCCCAGCCTTCTCCAGAAGGAGGCTGCCTTCGGGCAGGACTCTGGGTCTGTTTTGCCCCCGAACAGCGCCTGGTACCACGCAGGCACTCAGTAAAGTGTCTGTTTGGTGAACTCTATGGCTGGCCCACCCTTCCCACCAATGAGACCATCACGGAAGCCACTTAACGGCCCTTGCTGCATTCAGCAATTCAGGTCGGGTTTTTGTTACTTGCAGCTAAAAGCTCTGACTCCCTTAGCCCCCAGGAGCAATCCAGTCTCCACAAAGCTGAGTCCAGGATTCCCAGGCAAGCTTGGGAGCCAGTGGAGCAGGCCCTGCAGGAGCCTCGCCCGCCGACTCCACTCAGAGCTTCGGGGGCTGAGGCGGGAGCGAAGGCGGGCGCCCAGGGCTGCACATACAAACCAGGCCTTTTGTGTTTGGCCTGCAAGGACCAGGCCTTCAAGATGCCAAAGACGTCGAGCAGCAATTAAAATTCCTCAGATTTCTCCCTGACTATTTTTATCTGCCTAAGATACAATCGACGTGCTCCAGCCTTCAGCTCCCCACGTCCTGGGGACTCCAGCCTGAGCCTGCTTCCTGGGCTGGAGGGTTTGCACAGGGAAGGTGGACAGCCAGCAAGGAGTGGGACGGCAGGGCTGGCAAGAGGACTTCAGGCCTGGGGCCTGACTCTGAAACCACCACATGCCCTTCCTCCGGCCCTCAGGCCTGAGACCCAAGAGGGTGCACATAATCCCTAGAGATGGGTTTGCCCAACACTGAACCTCAGCCAGACACAGTCGCCAAAGGGCCAGCAAAGGCCACTTCTTGGGCTGTCACCCCAGCAAGCCGCAGGCATCCACATGCCACTGCCACGCCTTCCTCCAGAGCCAGGTCCCACCTGGGCTACCATGAGTACTTACATACTTCTCTAAATTGGTGCTCTCTTTCTTTTTAACCTAGTCTTTCCGTAAAGCAGTAAGATCAATAAAATCACAGGTGTTGGGGAGCGTGGCTTGGTTTGGTTTTGAGATGGGGGTCTCAATCTGTCCCCCAGGCTGGAGTGCAGCAGCAGGATCACAGCTCGCTGCAGCCTCCAGCTACTGGGCTCAACTGACTCTCCTGAGTAGCTGGGACTCCCGGCGCATGCCACCGTGCCCAGCTAATTTTTTAAACCTTTTTGCAGAGACAGAGTCTCACTATGTTGCCAAGGTTAGGTGTGTTTTTTGTTTTTAAGGACAATTCATATTGAACAAATTCAGAATCATTAAAAGACAAGATGTCCACCCCTTACCACCTGACGTTCCAACCCCTCCGCAGGACATCAACCACGGAACCATGCTTTTGGAGCGACATGACTTAAAGAGCCCCCCCCCACCGGCCCCCACAGTGGTCAGGCTGGCTCCAACAAGTAGGAAGAGGGTGAGAGGGGAGACACCAGGCAAGGTGAGCACAAGGGGAGGCTATCAACCTTCCCATCCAGCCACCCTGCTCAAAGACTCATGGCTTCAGAATGTGATTTCTGAGCATGGAGAAAAAATGACTGATGGGAAAAAAAAAAAAAACAAATCCCAGAGACAAAAACCAACAACAGAAAAGAGTGAATCTTGACATCACCCAGAATGCTCCCTGATCTCAAACTGCTGGCATTTCAGAGCCCTTAAGAGATGACCCAAAGTAGGACCGATTGTCCAGAGCCAGGCAGGGCATGGGGCGGGGAGACTTTGCTGTTCTTCTGACCGCAATTTTCCGACTAGACAGTGTTCAAAGGCATTTCTACAGTGGAAATGGATCTGATGGGCATGTGGGGGCCTGGGGATAACTGAGGTCGGGAATACAAAGGACTCAGTGATGATGATAACGAACCTCAGTCAGTGTGTGACATCTGCCAAGTGTTCCATGAAGCACATGGGGGCATCACCGACTAAGTGCTCCCAGCAGCCCTAGAGGCTGGGCTCTACAATGGCCCCCACTTTGGCTGTGAGGAAACAGGCTTAGAGAGGTTAAGTGACTCACTCGTGTTGTCAGTCAGGTCTGGGTTTGAGTCCTGGTTCTTCTGCTTTATACTGTGTGGCTTTGTACAAATGTTTCTACCCGACTGTGCCTCAGTTTCCCCAGCTGAAAGTGGAAATGACAGCCCCCACCTGGCAGGGCAGTTGCGAGAGGAAAGGAGAGTATATGGACAGTGCTTGGCGCATGTCCAAAGTCACAGCTGTCACCTCTTTCTCCCTCCTGGCCCTGGTCTTTCATTCTCTCCCCTCACATCCTCTCTTCTGCCCCAGTTTTTGTCAGGGATGCCACAGTAGATCAAAACCCAGGCCAGCACTGCCCCATCAGCCCAGAAGGCCTCAGGCGGCCCCACCTCTAGCCAGCTGCAGAGAGCAGAGTGCACTCAGTGCTTGTCAGAGTCTCTGCCATCCCACCCACTGCTGACTACACACACACACACAGACACACACACACACACACACACACACACAGACACACACAGCCTTCCCATTCACCACAGACTTCTCTAAGACACTGCCCACTACATCACTGACCCCACACTACGGCACACTACACCACTGACCCCTCCACATCACTGACCCCACCACATCACTGACCCCACCACACCACTGCACACCACACCACTGCACACCACACCACTGCACACCACACTACTGACCCCACCACACCATTGACCCCACCACACCACTGCACACCACACCACCCACCCCACCATGACACTGCACACTGCACCACTGCACACCACACCACTGCACACTGCACCACTGATCCTGCCACACCATTGCCTGCCACACCACTGGCCCCACCATGCCACCACCTGCCACAGTGCTGACCAGCCTGGCCACTGGCCCACCACACCGCACAGCCAAGTGCTGATACGAGGAGGGGCCCGAGGGGCTGTGGTGTGCCTCTGATCACCAAGCAGCTAGGGCAGTGTCTGCCAGCAGTTCCTGGCCCTGGAACAGGCCCTGGTCTGCTGCCAGGGTCCAGCGCATGTGACCTGCTGACAGGGCGGCCCTGAGCCAGGTTGCTTATGACAGGCAGCACTGTCATCTGGCACCAAGGAAGGGTGCCCCACAGCCATAGGCCACCTCACTGTGGGGAAAGAATGTGTACTCCTGCCCAGAGCAGGGGACTGGGGACCCGAGAAGCCTGGAATTTCTTGCTCAGCCTCAGGAATAAAGGGCTTGAGCTTCTTGCTTTTCTGAACCTAAATAAACAAAATAGATGAGGTAAGAGCCTCTTGATTCCTATACCCTGAGGCCTCAGTTTCTGGACAGGACAAGAGTGCCCATGACACACATACACACAGAGTCTACCCATGCAGCCCTGCAGTGCCCTGGAGAAACCATCCTGCAGAAACCATCCTCCTACTCACTCTGCTCCCATCTGCCCTGGGCCTCCCATTCTCATCTCCTGGCCCCTTCTGTCCCCTCGCCCCCAAAATAGCTCTAAGATACTTGTCACCATCCCTCTCACAGGCCAGACTGCCTGTTCGGAGTCTCTCAGCCCTGGGCCATCCTGTCCCCTTCACCCGGAGCGCCCTCCTCCCTCTACCGCCGGTGAAGTCTTTGCCTCCCCTGCCACTCCACCGAGCCACTGTGGATATCGACTTCCCCCCAGCCCCAGCCACCAGATGAGGACAGAATCAAGAGGGTCATACTGGCGGCTTCCAGAGGACTCAGTTCATTCTGAAACTCAGCAATCCGCATGCTGCCAGGGCTGTGCTCGGAAGCCTCAGTGGCCACATCTATGAAACAAGAGCAGCGATCCCACCCGCCTGCCACCCAGCAGTGCACGATAATCACACCAGTGGATGTGGAAGAACGGGGAAGGTAAGAGGAGCCGCTTGGGAGTGAGGGCCCAGAGTCCATAGTGCTGCCAGATAGGAAGCTGGTGAGGAACAGCTGAGTCCCCTCCTGCCGTGTTAATCAACAAAAAGGCGCATTTTCCAGAATGTTTCTGGAAGGCCAGGGACACGGGAACTGGGGTGCTGTCTCCTTCAGCTGTCGGGCTTTCTGGGTGATTTGAATTTTATATTATCTCTTATTTTCTCCCTCTCTCTTTTTAAACCAAGAACATTCAATCCTTAAAACAAATAACTTTTTCAAAGCGGTTTTTATATTAAAACAAATGATGTGGCTCTACCTCCTGTGTGATGTCACCAAGGTGCTCATCAGGCACCTCAAATTTCATGTGTCCAAACCCGACGCCTGGTGGCCCCCAAACCTGTCCTCCCCGGTGCCTTCCCTGCGCACAAACAGGCAGCTCCCTGCTTCCTTCGCTCTGGCCAGGCACCACGGAGGCATCCACAAATCCTGTTGGCTCTCCCTCAAAGCACGCCCTGAAGCCAGTCACTGCCACCTCCTTCACTTCTGCCACGCGTTCCAGGCCACAGTTCTCTTGAATAATGACAATCGTTTTCTATTCTCTGCCCTCACCACCACTCCTACCCCTACCCAATTCCCCAAAGTCCCACCAAAGCCCATTAGAGCCCCATCACCTCCCTTGCCCTCTGTTTCTCCCCATTCACTCGCTCGCCCGTGGCCACGCAGGCATCCCTGCTGTTCTTCCAACAGGTTCAGCTCATTCCCCACTCGGGCCTTCGCACGCGCCGTTCCCTCTACCCGGAAGGCTCTTCCTCTGGACAGCCCCTCCCTCCTGCCCCTCCTTTAGGTTTGGGCTCACTGTCACCTTGTCACCTGGGTGAGGTCTTCCCAAATCTCTTTATTTAAAACTGCAGCCCCCTCTCCCACACTCATTTCTTTCTTTATCCCTGGGGCATTCCCACCATCTGACACACCATGTATCCATGCCTGATGGCAGAGGCACTTGGCCAGCGTGTGTCCAACCACCAAACGCAGCTCTGTAGTTACCGACTCAGAAAAACATTGCCCTGCATGTTCTTGAAAGAAAAAAGCAGTTGCCAAAGAGCGGAGAGAATGTGACTACATTCCCTGACATCTCTGCACGTGTTTCCATGCGCCGTAGTAGGAGGCACACATCTGCAGAGACGGACACGGAAATGCTCCTGGAAGTGGTGCCCAGTGCTGGATTCCGGGTGACTCAATGGTCTTCCCTGAACAAGCCGGGTGACTTCTAAAATCAGAAATGACAGCAAAGCGTTTCAAAGGAAAAAAATGCCAAAACATACACAAATGGGTCTCCAAGTTGGTTCTAGAAAGACTTACACACAGAAGCCTGCTAGAAGGGTCTTGGCCCTAGCAGTGGCAAGACCTGCAGCCTTCTGGTGAAATGAGTGTCCTCCTGATTCCCACTGGAAGGGAAGGTGGAAACTCCGGACTTAGGGAAACCGAGACCCCGTTGCTCCCTCCCGCAGCCACACAGTGCGCACAGGCCACAAAGAGGCCACGGCCAGACACCTGCTGCTTCTCACTGCTCTCACTGAACCTGCATAGGAAGCCAGGGCTGTGTAATGCACACAGCGTTTTGATTCCAGAAATGGCACGAGACCAGCTGAGATGCATAGTGGGCTGCCGCTGGGGGCCTAGGGGAGCAGGCTGGCACCCTCTCCTGCCCATGCCAACCAACACACACCAAATTTTGCTGTTACCATTCTCAGGCAACCAAAGATCTCAAAGCAAAAAGTAGGGGGATCCAGAAGGCCACTGCCTGCCCCTGCAGGTCTGGTCAGCAGCCCACATCAGGGGCCCGTGTCACCACAGGGTGGTCACTTGGGAAGCCATGAGGTTTGGGAGAGGCCATATGGTCAGCGTGGAAGGTCTGAGGTGACTCTTGGCCCAGGAGGTAAGAGGGTCTTCATGGCAGTGAGTCCACCCACCACGCCTGTACCTCACCCAACAACCCCAGGAGGGCCACGTGTGACCTATTGCTGTTTTTACATACAGTGAGACTGAGGGTCATAGGGAAGGTGAGAAAGTGGTAAGGCTGGGAGAAACAGAGCACTCCCAGGGTTCCCAGGACACCGCCCTGCATGTTCCTAGATCTGGAAGAGAAGCCTCTACTGTCTGAGGCCCACATTTCCACCAGGACCACCAGCGTCAGGCCAGGCCAGAGCCTTTGTTCAGAGGTTCTGACCTGCGAGAAGGACTCAGCCCCTCTGAGAATGTCCCCCTAGAAAAATGCCGTGCAAAGAAAATTGCACACTGAACTAGAGGGGGTTCACGAACCTTCTGACTACAAGCCCATTTGTGAATTTTAGTTTAAGAACCTCTGAGAGTCCAGATGTAGAAACTGAGGGCTCAAAAATGGACAGGACTTGCCCAGGTCACAAAGCTGAAGAGGAGCAGAGCCAGGATCCGAATCCAGAGGACCCACAGCAGGCGGCAGAGAATGAGTGATGAGTCTCCTGAGGGAGCAGAAGCATGGGACCAGAGCCCCCACACACCCCGACTGCCGGGGGCTGAAGCACCCAGCTCAACAAGCCCATCCTTGGATGGTTTCTCCACAAGCACCGTCTCAGGCAACCAAACATTTCAAAGGAAAACACGGTGGGTCCAGGCAGGGGCGTCCAGGACGTTTGGGGAATGCTGCATGGACTTCTCAAGCCTTTCCAGACCGCCTGCAGTAGGACGCCCATGAGGTGCTTGCAGATGGGGGGCCTCTTCACTCCTCCAGACCCTTTGATTGCGGCCTGACTCCCCAGGGCACTGTACGCACATGCAGGTCCCCCCAGGTCTTTGTGCCCCTCCCTTCTGTCTGTGCTCCCTCCCAGCAGCTCACCTGGGGCCCTCTTCAGAGGCTTGCCCTAGGGCTGTGTCTGCAGGTTCAGAGAACTGCCGTGTCCCCACCCCAGGTGGCCCTGAGCCTAGTGCAGGAGAATGAAAGCCCATACCTCCTGTCAGGACAAACTCAGAAGCATAATTTATACCCCAGAGCTCCCCCTGAGGGTCAGGCTGAAGCCAAGACTTTGCCTGAAATGGCACCTGTGCTTGGCCTCTTCCCCTTGTCTGTCCTGCTTCCTCCACTGCCTCACTGGCCTGCCCTGCTCTGGGAGAGTGTCCTGAGTGAATCACTTGCATATGACCCTCACCTCAGGCTCTGCTTCTGCAGTCCCTGACCTCCCAGGGCTCTCCCCTGAACTACCCGGGTAGTTGATGGAATCCTGACCCATTTGGTGAATTCACAGGGAGTAGGCAGGCCGATAAATTGCAAGCTGGTTGGTGTCCGACAAAGCAGGTGGAACATCAGTCCAGCCCAGAAAGGCAATGGTCACACTGTGGCCAATCCAGCTATGTGAGGGGCCAGGGACCCTGATGCCAGGACTCAGGCCTGAGAGGCAGAAAAATGGAAACGGACATTTTTTCCCACCCCACCCCATCCCAGTCCCACTTCAGGAAACCCCTTCCCCAACTGTCAGAGCCTAATTCAAGTGCAAGAAGCTTGTTCTAAGCATCCCATGCCCCAGGAACCTCTATCATTCAATATCCAGCACATTTTAGGTCGGCTTCACAGACTGTAAGTTGAGGAGGAAGCTGAGGCTGTGGGAAGCTCTTTGTTCCTCACCTGGCTCCTGTGGTGGGCATCTACCATTCAGAAGCCCCTGGCCCCCAGCCTCCCTTCCTCCTTCTTCTGGCAACACTTTGATTTTCCTCGGCGGCTTTCTAGACGTCACAAATAAAACCACAGGACATTCAGTTAAGTTTGAATATCAGACAACAAATCATTGTCTAGCATAAGTATGTCTTATGTAGTATTTGGGATAGACTTAAAACACACACACAAAATTAAGTACTATTTATCTGAAATTGAAATTTAACTGTGTGGCCTACATTTTATATGGAAACCCTGCCCCTCCACTCCTCTCACCCACATGATGTGGGCAGGCTGACTTCTCCCCATAACCACCAGGGAAGGGATGTAACCCAGGCCTGCCCGATGAGAGCTCCGCACCACGCCAGCCATGGGGACTGCTCAGGGCAGGGCACACGACGCAAACCAGGCCGAGGAAAGGCGACCCCAGGACATCTTCTCTCTCTCTGCTGACATTGGTGAGATGTGAGCTGAGTGCCTGACCCTTCTGAGAGCACTTTACCACCTCACAGAAAAATTCCAGCTATGAAAAAAGCTAATTCCGAGGAAAACAGAGCCAAGAGGGGATGCAAGAGAAAAGGGGTCCTAAGAACATCATTTGAGCTCCTGGATCAAACAGTGCCTGAAGCTAGTACTTTCCCTACATTTTTCAATGACATGAACCATGAAATCTTCCCTTTTGGCTTAAGCCAGTGTGAGCTTATTCTCCTCATGGGCCAGTGAATGAGTACTGCTCACTCGCTCCTCCTCACCCTTAACACCCTAAGCATGAGGCTGGGCAGAGTCTATGCTCAGAGAACATGGTTTTACCTTTACTCTGGAGGGTGGTGTGGGGTAATGTGAAAGCCTGAGCTCTCCAGGCAAACAGGCACGGTTCGCAGCCCCACTCGGTCCCATCCTCATTCCAAGCTCTTGCACAACTAACTCTCCGTGAGCCTTGGTTTCCCTATTTGTTAGATAAAGATACTCATACCTGGGCTGCCCATATAATGCTAGTGCCCTAACCGGGCACTTTAGAGAAAGAAAGGGAGTGCTGTTCATACCCAGGTCGGGAGAGACTGGAACTGCCCTGGGTAAAGGGATGGGGGATGCCATCCCTACAACCCACCCTGCCCGTCTCCACCCACCCCTGCACTAGCCCTCCTTCACAGCCCACGCCTTCCATTCTGCCCCTACCCCTTCCCCATCACCGCCCTCTGTGCAGGACGGTCCCCTACTCGCTGCTTCTCGCTGCCTCACAATTCATTCTCCCAGTCTCGGAGAAGCCATCTCTGGAGCCGCGGCTGCAGGCAGGCCCCGCTCCATGCAGACCCCCTCCGTGTCCTCCTTGCAGCCCAACTGCGTGTGGCTCGCAGGCTCCCCAGCCAGCTAAACTCGTTGGGGACAGGGTCCATACATTTCTCCCTCATTACTGAAGGCCCTTACAGAGCTGGCACAGTGCCTGGAAAACGACACATAAAATAGCAGACAAAAAAGGACACCGCTAACCCTCTCTTCCTCCGCTCCGTGGGCTCTGTATTTTCTCTGTGCGTCGATAAAACCATCCTGGCTACGATGCCAAGCAGGGACGAGTGAAACTATGAATCATGGAGTGGGGAGGGCATGGGGCAGGGCTAGGACCCACCCCTAGTGGGCCCAGGACATGCTGGTGATGTTCTCAGAGCCAGTGACTCCAGGATGGCGGCCTCAGAAGGCCCCGCCCAGCCCAGCAGCCCCCAGCCAGCGGCAGCGGCAATGCACTGGCCTTGGGACAGCTTTCATTGATCCGAGGCCAACGTGGACTGGACCTGAGCCGGGTGCCTATTCCAGCATCCAGCCCTGGCCCCTGCTCAAAACACAGGCCCGGCGTCTCCCTGCAGCCTCCACCAGCTCGGTCCTCAGCGTCAGCCAAGTCACTGCCCAGAATGCAAATGGGGCAGGTGCAATGGGTCTCTCCAATCTGAGACCAAGGCCATCACATCCCCCACAGAGCCCAGGTTGTTCCACGCACAAGCAGACAGCGTCCCCTCGGTTTGCTTGGCCCCCACCCACACCGCTCTCCTGCCTATCCCCCGGCAGCCTCCCCACCTGATTTCTTGGTTTGGCCAGGCCTAAAGCCTGAGGTCAAGGACCTGGAGAACATGCTGCCACACCAGCTCCCTGGCTCACACCCCGGCCCAGGTGTCGCACGCTCTTTTTATTTTCACAGAACCCCTCCCCTGCTCCTCAGCCTTCACTGGCTTCCTGCTTCAACCAACACAAAACCCTCTGAAGTCTTTCCCTAGCTTCTCATCTGGCTCACTGAGAAACAAATGGTTAGGGTGGGGAAAAATGCTAGCCCAGGAGCTGGGTGTTCTGCCTCAGTTTCCCCATTTGTACAGAAAGAGGAAGCATGGCAAGAGGGTATCTCCAAAGGCTTTACTGCTACAATAGACCATGACTCCACAGGCTCAGAAGTGGGCCATTTCAGCCAGGTCCCAGGCTCCGTCCCTCCTCTGCTGACTTCTGGCCACCCAGAAGGGCCACTGTCCACTTGCAAAGCCCATGATCAGTTCTCAGGACTGTCTCTCTCAGGAGGCAAAAGTATTTTGGGGAGAAATAAGAAAAGTATGGACATGATGCTTCCCTCAACTCTGCATCAGCACAGCACCCAACCCTCCCAGCCCCAGACACCCTCCCCAGGGGAGCCGCAGTGGCTACAGATGGAGAAAGAAGCGCAGCTCACAGGCTGAGGAACAAATGGCAAATATCTACCTGCGTGGAACACCAGGAAGGACCCCAGCAGCCTCAGCCTGACAGTGAGCACCTCAAAAAATAAGAATTATCAGGTTAATTTAAAAAGATGCTTCATCCTGGCCAGGTGTGGTGGCTCACATCTGTAATCCCAGCACTTTGGGAGGCTGAGGCTGGCAGATCACTTGAGGTCAGGAGTTCGAGACCAGCCTGCCACACAAGGTGAAACCCCATCTCTATTTAAAAAAAAAAAACCTAAGCATGGTAGCAGGCGCCTGTGGTCCCAGCTACTTAGGAAGCTGAAGCAGGAGAATCGCTTGAACCTGGGAGGCGGAGGTTGCAATGCGCTGAGATCACACCACTGCACTCCAGCCTGGGCAACAGAGTGAGACTTCATCTAAAAAAAAAAAAAAAAAAAGAGGCTTTATTCTAATGGCCATGAGCTCCTAATGGCGGAAAGGAGCAAACGGCATTGCCAGATGATGGGGGCCCAAACCGTGCCCTACATGGCCTGGGGCTTGGGTCCTGACTCTGTCACCTACTGGATGTGTGATGCTGGGCAAACTAGTGAACTTCTCTGTACCTCAGTTTCCTCCTCTGTATGATGGGTCAATAATAATATCTGCCTTGTGAAGTTGTGGGGAGCATTAAATTAGGTCACATTTGTAAAGCGCTTGGAACGACGGCCTGGTTCCTTGGAAGCACCATGTAAATGCTGGTTACATAAATAAAAATGAAGGTGAACATAAAGTACATAAAACATACTTGTAAAAGAAGGACGACCATCCCGAGAAAAAGAAGGGTGACTGTTTGTAAACATCTTTAGCATTCGTCGGTTTTAACATATAGGAGGATGTGAACATATGTGGGGATTTTTTTCTTCATCAGGCACAGGCTAGACTTACGTGAGGAACTGATATGTTCCAATATTATCTGAACAAACACAAAAGTATCAGTAAGGGAAGATGAAGTTGAGCCTAAGAGTTCTGGAAAAGGTTGGGCCTCCTCCAAAAATAGGAAAGCTGGATTGGCAGGAGAGGTCACCTATGATATCAAGGTCAAAAGAGCGTTCAGGGCCGGGCACAGTGGCTCATGCCTATAATCCCAGCACTTTGGGAGGTCGAGGCAGGAGGATCACTTGAGCCCAGATCACTTATCTCAGGACCAGCCTGAGAAACACAGCAAGACCCATCTCTACAAAAAAATTTACAAATTAGCCTGGCATGGTGGCATGCACCTGTAATCCCAGCTACTCAGGAGGCTGAGGCGGGAGGATTGCTTGAGCTCAGGAGTGGGAGGCTGCAGTCAGCTGGGATGGTGTCACTGCACTCCCTGGGCAACAGAGCAAGACTCTTTCTCAAAAAGAAAAGAAAAGCAAAACAAAAGCATTCAGCTAAGGCCTCTGACATGATCCATCTGCCCACTGCCTTTATAGGGGAGCGTAAACTACCCAGACTTGAGCCACCACCTCGGGAGGGATGAACCCTCGGGGCGGCTCCACTAATTATAGTTCAGAACTAGCAAGACACAACCCTGTCTTAATGGTGCCCCCGACCAGGCTGACTAGAGTGGGCTGCAAGTGCCGGCTGCCCAGAGCTTCCACCGTGCAGCACCTTGGGGCATGCTGGGCTATAGAAAAGCAAAACCAAACAAAACCCATGAGGAAGGCGTGGGCTTGAAAAGCTCTTTTTCACCACCTAGTGAAGTTTAACGCTTATAAACGAAGTCAAGAAAGTCCACTGGTGCTTGCATCTGAGGGACTGGCGCAAGGAAACTCATTTCCATATTCTCTCTACTTTTGTGTCTGAAACGTTCTATAAGAAATAGTCTTAAAAAGGGGAACTTAGTCTAAAGAACAGGGGCTTGAGTTTAAACCATCTGGGGAGAAGCTGCCAGGCCCAAGGCTCACCAAGAGTCAGCCAGGCCACAAGGAGGATCTGAGCACTGGGCTCGGAGAAGACATTAGGTCTCCATTAGACACCGTGAGGTCACAGCAAAATAGGGGACCAAATGGTGTGCCGCACTGACCATGTGCCAGACGCCCTCCCAAGGGTCCCGTGTTTACAAACTCAATCATCACAACAACCATGAGGCAGACGTTGCTACCTCCCATTCTACAAATGAGGAAACTGAGGCAGGTGGCAGTTAAGAAACTTGAGGCCGGGCATGGTGGCTCACGCCTGAAATCCCAGCACTTTGGGAGGCTGAGGCAGGCGGATCCCTTGAGGTCAGGAGTTCGAGACCAGCCTAGCTAACATGGCGAAACCCCGTCTCTACTAAAAACCACAAATTAGCCAGCCGTGGTGGCGGGCGCTGGTAATCCCAGCTACTCGAGAAGCTGAGGTGGGAGAAATCTCTTGCACCCAGGAGGTGGAGGTTGCAGTGAGCCGAGATGACGCCACTGCACTCCAGCCTGGGCAACAGAGCAAGACTCTGTCTCAAAAAAAAAAAAAAAAATGAAGAGAGAAATTTGACCAATTAGCGAACAAGTGGCAGCCCTGGGATTTGAACCCAGCCTACCTGTGTGCATGAGGCTGTGCTCTAACCACCCTGCTGAACTGCTGCTTCATTTCAGTCAAGAGCAGATCTTAGCCCAGTGGGGTCAGGTGCAGAAACAACAGCAAAACAACGGATGAAAGCCATAGCATCATCAGCATAGCCTTGGCCTGGGCTTATCTGCGAGGGCAGTGGCAAGCTGGTAACTACTGTTACCTGCTATTAGGGTATGTGATCTGTCATTCTAAACTTGTAGTCTCAGTCCCAGTTATTTAAGTTAACCTGAAATCAGCATTTAAATCTTTAAGAAATACTGGTTCCTCTCTTAGATTGTAACAGAGTACTAAAGGGTGTATGTTTTCCTTTCCGAGGTGCCAGCCCATTCCCGTTTCATTTGCTGTGAACCCAAGTCAGCCACACCCACTCTGAGGACATCTGCGCCAGGGCAGTGGTCCCCAACCTTTTTGGCACCAGGGATCAGTTTCATGGAAGACAATTTTTCCATGGATGGGGGCAGGGAGAGGGCGGAGGCAGATGATTTCAGGATGAAACTCTTCCACCTCAGATCATCAGGCATTCGGTAGATTTCGATAAGGAGCACACAACCTGATCTCTTGGAAGCACAGTTCACAATAGGGTTCGCACTCCTCTGAGAATCTAACACCACTGCTGATCTGATAGGAGGTGCCGCCCAGTTCCTAACAGGCCACAGACCCAGTACCCACCCTCAACCTGGGGTTTGGGAACCCCTGCTCTGGGGAACTCTTTCGGATTCCATTTACTGATTCAACTCTGGGATTAGGCCCATGATATATCCAGCTGTAGGAACGGAGGGAAGTCCAGAGACAAAGCATCTCTCCTTAATGACCCACACCTTCTTTCAGATCCATCAAGATCTATGCAAACTGCAGAGCAACTTTTCTGTCAGACATAGAAGCCAGAAAACAAAAGGTACCTGGAAAGTCTAGATAATACTTTTTCCCTCCAAGTAATACAATGTCGGGCTATGTTAACAGAAGTATTATATCTATATTATGGGAGGTGATAATTCTACTACTTTCTACTAGGTTAGATGCCACCTGGAAACAAAGTTTCCTATATAAAGAAAGACAGAGCTACACCAGCCTTGCTATTGTCTTGACGCAGTCTAGGAAGTGGTCAGAAATGCAGAGCCTCAGCCCTGGTCTACCCTACAAAATCAGAATCTGCATTTTTGCATCATCCACACAGTTCATATACACATTCAAGTTTAAGAGGCCCTGGTATAGGGATGGCCAGAAAGATGACTACATGATTACAGCTAATACTCAAATACCCAGCATGCACCAAGCCGTGTTTTTAAACCTGTGAGTACTTCACATGCACACGGCTTTGGAGTCATGAGGCTGATGGCATAATGATGGGACCTCAAGGAACAGTGAGAACACAAGATGACCTGAGAGACAGGATGGAAGAAGCCAGCTTCCTGCCATCACACAGGGAAAGAGTAACTCCCTCACCAGAGGAAGAAGGACAACTCTCTGTGCTTCTTGAAGGCACAGCGGGACTAATGGCAGGGAGGGCCCAAGTTCTCTATCATTCCAGGAGCTACAGTTGTCCAACAAAGGAAGAGGCCAGTGAAGGGAGTGAGCTCCCTGTCACAGGAGGTATCCAAGCAGAGGTTAGAAGGCCTTCTATACAGGATGCACAGAGGAGGATCCCCATGTCTCAAAGGAGTCAGTCTTGATAGGTTGAACTTTCCTCTCTAACGGCAAGGCCAGGAAGGCGTTGTCTACATCTACTGGGAACCGGAAAGTGGGTGTGCTCCCCTTCCCCACCAAAAGCTGCCTGTGGATTGCTATGGCCCACAACATCCTAGGAAACCCCTGTGGCCTCAAAAGTCAGGACAGAAGATGGGCCTATTATTAACCCTCCAGCCCCAGCACCTCTCTCAACCTGGATCCCAGACACATGGCTCACGGTGGTCCTCAGGTAATAAGCAGAGCTAACTGAGACTTGGCTGGGATGGGAGGGGAGGCAGGAGACAGCCACCCACCCCTGCCCAAACAAGGAGACGCCTCTGTGACTCAGTGATCCACACTTTCTCAAACAGGGAAACTCTTTGAAGAAGTCCCCCATCCACTCACCAGGGGGCCGCCCCCTTGACTAACCAGACCCCACTTGCTGGTATCTTCAAGTGACTGCAAGTTTTGCTCTGTTCGCAGAAGAACAAGGTGAAAATGAAAAACCTGGATGGGAATTTGCCCTCTGAAATATCAAAGACCAGGGAAACGGACCTGGCATAGAGGCGGCAGGGCTGAGGATCAAAGCCTGACCACCGGGGTCAATCTCTAGGCCCCACCCTGGGTGGAGGGTAAATCTAAGACCTCCCCGAGCCTTAGATCGTCTGGAACATGAAGATGATAATAATCCCTGACTTGTAAAACCTTAGAACAGTGCCTAGCATGCTGTAAGCCCCGCATCTGATAAACACCAGCAGTGGACAGGAACAGAACCCTCGGGAAGAAGGAGCTTTACTGAGTATGTTCATTAAACAGGGCACAGACTCGATGAAATGGCACACATAAAGCGATCAGCACGTCTGTGACACCCAGGGGTCACTCATTCAGTGCTAGCTGTTATCATGGTCCTTCCCGCTGCTATCAGTTATTACTATCACCAAATTCCCACTGGAGAAAAGACCACAGTGTCACAGCCCACAGTGTCCAGCCCAGGGGGAGGAGATACAGAAATGAGGAATGCAAGACTCTGAGGGCTGGGGCGGGGCGGGGCAGACTCGGGGCGCAGGGAAGGCCTTGCCTGGGTAAATGCTTGGCGGCTGGATCTTGGAGGCAGCAAGGCCTCTGGAGAGCCAGCTCCATGGCCTCAGAAGTCAGGCCAGCTTTCAGTTCCCGGCATCCGGGCCCCATGTCCCCCATCAGGCCTGCTGCCCAGGGCGCTCAGATTCTTCCAAGGCCTAGGACGCACGTCCAAAGCAGCCTCACAGACTCAGGCCCTGAATTCCTTGGCCGGCAGGGTTCACGTCTCCATGCGGCTGACAGAGTCCAGCTGCCGGCGCCTTCTCCTCTGCTCCCACCAAGGCCTGGCCAGCCCCTGAGCCCAGGAATCAGGAACTGCCAGCATCCCCAGCCCCTGCTCCAGCCACATAATTAGTGCAAGAACGTGTGAGGCCCTTTAGCTACCCGCCTTGGTCCCCCTGTGCCCAAACAGTGGCAGGTACTGCACGGTCAAAATCAGAATCTAATGACACGCTTCCCCGTCCACCTCCTTCGTGACGTTCTCCAAGGACTGGAAGGAAACCCCATGAAAGGACAAGTTTAAAGGAAAAATTAACAAAAAACAATCCTCTCTGTTCTCCAAAGCAGCGTACTCCAAATCTGGCAGCGGCCGGACTCCTGAGGCCAACAAGGGAAACGTCATGCCTGAGCTCGTCAGCAGGTGCCTTCAATCAGGGCTCTGTGCAGCCAGGCCCACACCTCCGACCTCAGTCTGGGCACCTTGGCATCGTTACCATCTACAGACGACAGCCCAGTGCCCTTGGATACACAGGTGCTGTAGGATAAGTGTGGGGGCGTCACAAGGCTGTTGTCCACACTCAGAGAGAGAGGGCTCAGCAGGGGACATCCTAAATGGAAGAGACCCTTGTTTATCCCTGGAGGTGAACGGAAAGAAACCAAACAGCCCCAGTCGCTCCCAAGTCTCCATGTGCCCGTGACCTTGGGTGGCTTATAGGCTGGGATTTTAATCACTGCTAATATTTACCAAGGGCTACTCTGCCAGACACCGTGCCCTTTTTAAACCCTTACAACGTCCCTTCTATTATCATATCCGTATTATAGATGAGAAAACTGAGGCACAGGTTAAATAATGCCCCAAAGTGACACTTTTGGAAAGTGGCAAAGGTAGGACCCTGCCTAGCTCCAGGACCTGTGGGCTGGGAAAAGATCCTTCAGCCAAATTGGGGTAGACTGATAGCATTCATGACCTAATTTGTTCATGCCTCCCTGATTCCATACCCTTTTGGGGGAGTCCTCCCACAGTGAGACTGGGCTTAGCCACGTGGCTTGCTCTAGTGGATGGGATGGTAGAAAATGTGATACAGAAACCTGATAAGGCACTGGGGAGTCCACTTCCTCTCTCAGACTCTGACCCTACAATGAGAAATGCCTGGCCTTGCCTGCTGCAGGGATAGGACATGGACGAGAAGGAGAGGCCACTTGTCCCAGCCAATTCTGATCTAACCAGGAAGCTGTGGCCAACTGTCTTGAAGCATGAGCAAACCAGCCCAGATCAATCCAACCCGAGTCCATACAGCTCCCACCTTCCCACAGATGTGAGAGGAATAACTAAGTCTCAGGGTGGTTTGCAACACAGCAACAGCTAACTGATATGCCAACTGCATTGCCTGTTCTCTTCAGACACAGGAAAAGAACTGCCTGAGAATTAGCAGAGTGAATGAGAAACACATTTAAATCAAAGGGTTTGCTTTAAATGAGGGATTGTCAAAGAGTTACGTGTTTAGATCAGGATTCAAATTCTAGAATTCTTGACAATACCCGTGAAGGGATCAAGCCACATCTGGATTCATGATTCTATTCATTCCATCACACCTGTGTGGTGTCCCTTAGATGGAACCCTTTATTCATCTGTCCTCCTCTTTTATATGCTGAAACAGCAATGCTCTACCATGTTGCCAGGGGACACGGCATCTTTCCTCCATGCCAGCCTGACATGAAGCTACACGTCTGCGTCAGCTATCCATTGTTGTATTAAAAAACTGCACCTAAACTCAGTGACTTAAACCCACCCTTTTCCTCTCTCTCCTGACGCTTTGGGCAGACTGGCCTCAGCTGGACAGTGGTGCTGGTGGCTCCTGAGTCTTCTTATAGGGCAGCTTGGGGCTCTTGAAAGCACAAAAGCAAAGGCTGCCAGGCTTTCTTAGGCGTCCCTCCCACTGCCTTCTATTGGTTAAAGCAGTTACAGGGGCCACCTAGATTCAAAGTGGGGAATAAACTCTCTCTCTCAGTGGGAGGGCAACAAGTTGCTGCCACTTTAACCACCTAACCTCTCACCTCCTACACGCAGCCCCTCCACCTAACATCCAAGTCAGTGGCAGCACACATCCTGAAGCAGAGCAATAATGCATTTTTTTCCCCCCGAGATGGAGCCTTGCTCTGTTTCCCAGGCTGGAGTGCAGGGGCGTGATCTCAGGTCACTGCAACTTCCACCTCCCGGGTTCAAGCAATTCTCCTGCCTCAGCCTCCCAAGTAACTGGGATTGTAGGTGCCCACCACCATGCCGGCTAATTTTTGTATTTTTAGAAGAGATGGGGTTTCACCATGTTGGCCAGGCTGGTCTTGAACTCCCGACCTCATGATCTGCCCACCTCGGCCTCCCAAAGTGCTGGGATTACAGGTGTGAGCCACCACCACGCCCGGCCACAATAATGTGTTTTTAGCCCAATGCACACTGGGCAGCAGGCCTGGGACGGGTCTGCAGCATATGCATTGAGTAAACAAACAGTGTCTTCCCAGCAGAACCACAGACAATTTGTGGATGAACACTAAGACAAAGAAGGCAGCCTTGGAACCCCAGAATCCCTGCTGCGTCACCAGAGCACCCCAAGGTTCCATTCCAGAATGAATGTGCAGGATGACCACCGAACGGGAATGTTCCTCTCCCTGCACATACACAGGGATGCCTGGAAGGTATGAGGCAACCACATTCTCTGCAAAGACCTCAGTCTGAAAATGGGCACCTGCAAGATCTAGACTCTCCTGGGAGGGTCCACTTTAGGATACGTGGGAGGGAGCAGCTCTCTGCCAGGGCTGATGTGAATCTCATTTTGGCTGGGGCTGCAGGCACAGGCCTGAGGGACTGCTGTAGGGAGGACAGCCCTGTGAGAGCCCTTAATCATTTAACTAAAACCACGTTCAAGGCATAATTAGCAGACAGCTCCAGATTCACGATCGGAGGCCCATTGGCTCTGATGGACTAATTAGGTGAGACATCTTTGGGCGGGCAACGCACTCTGGCCTTCTCAGAAACATCGCAGAGAGCTCAGCAGATCAAGGCTGGCATCTGGTTCATGAGCTGCCTTACGATGGCTGGGCAAAGAGACAAACGCATTACTGGGCAAGAAATACACACAGCTTCCAGAGCTCAACAAGGCATCCCCCGCCCCACAGCCCACTGCCCCGGGCCCAAACAACCAATAATCCTTGCAACATTCAGATCCTGGACACAAAATCCTTTGCTCTCAGAAATCAGCAACATGCTCTCTGCCTTCTGAACCACCCTACCCTTTCCAAATCAAGGCTAACAGCAATAAAAGGCATGCATGCCTACACACACAATTCTGCCCTCCCCAGATTCTACTCCTCTGTAAGCTCACAGCCACTGAGAGCTGCTGCAAGACAGCACATCATCATCCTGGATCAGAAAAATAAATCACCAGCTCTGTGGAAGCCCCAAAAGTACCCGGCGCCTCAAACCCATCACAGATAGCAGACATCTGCTGTTTAGCCAGTTCTCCCCATCCAAGGTGCCCCTGCGTCAATGGCAGGGGTCCCACACAGCAACAGGAGCTGGCAAAGCCTTAGCAAAGGCAAGGTCTGAATCTTTGGGAGGTCTTCGATGCCTCTGACATAATAGCAGATACAGGCAGGAATGCAATAGCCGTGCTGAGTGAATGCAAGAGAAAGCACACGAGAGAATAAGAACACTCAAACCCTGCAGCACTGTTTGCCAAAGGGCTTGCTGGCCAGAGGAGCTCGGGAAACTGGTCCCTAAACTGAAGGAATCCTGAGTAATACTAAAATCCCATACTCCAGATTCACAATGCACATTAGGACAATAAAGGCTCTGAGAAGTCCTGCAGTTAAGGGACTTATTTAATGGGTAGTTGTAGCAATTGTTCACAAACTTAGTTTTGCAAAGAATCTTTTTTCCCCCAGAATCTCTGGTGGGATAATACATTTAGGAAATATTGTCCCTGGGAAGCAATACATCAGCATAGGTCAGATATCGCAAGTCCCAATCCCATAGGAGCTAAGTTATTTAAATAAGTGAAACGGGTCAGGTATAATATTTGCATAAGAAACATATAGAAACAATCTTCATCTCCATGAAGAAATATGCTCTAATTTTCCTGAAAACAAAAAACCAATTTGGTTCATCTTTTATCTTCTATCTTTGATAGCAATTTTTTCCTATGAGAGAAATAGAAATATTTATTTAAAGGAAATATAGTTCAATAAGAAAAACAATGTGAAAAGGCAATGACGAAAAAAAAAAAACAGAGAAAACTGAGAAACAGGATTGGTGGGCACTGCAGGGGCTCCAGGGGACACAGGCCCTGTCCAAGACCACGGCCACATTCAGCTCCACTTGAACGCTGCCAGTGATATAAGCTTTTCCAATTTTTAAAAGGAAGTCAGAAATCTGGAGTTCTAAGTGAAATTCCTCATTTTTAAATGTTGGCTCAAATTGTTTCAAAATTGAAAGGGTCAAACAAAACATTCCTGGGAGCTAGCTTCAGCTCACCAGGTTGCAATCTCTGCCAAAAAAGACAGAGTAATGTTCATTCAACTGTGCTGCCACCTGTTTCCCAAGCTTCTCTGGCCAGGGAACCCTTTGGCAAGGGTTTGAGTGCTCTTATTCTCTCGGATCCTTTTGCCTGCATTCACTGAGCGCGTGTACTGCGTTCCCTGCGAGTACCTGCTATTATGCCAGTTGCTTCAAGGACCTACTAAAGATGCAGACTTTGCCTTTGCTAAGGCACCACTCTAAGCACTGGGCCCTCGCCTCTCCTTGGGCAGGCCCTGGCATGTGTGGGAAGGGGTGAGCACACAGCGGGAGGCCAGAATGCCCAGTCCATCAAGGGGATCCATCATGGTATCATAACAACACTCTCTCAGGTCCTTTTCAGAAATAGAATTAAGTCTCAAATCAAAATAAAAACAGAAAGCCCACCTGGAGAGGCCGACAAAAGAAGACATAGTCCATGGGACTGAGAGAGCGCATGTGTAGCGGGTTGGGGTGCATATTTAGTGGGCTAGAGTGTGTGTGCAGTGAGTAGCCCATGGGACCAAGACAACGCGTATGTAGCAGGTAGCCCATGGGACTTAGAGAGTGCATGTGTAGCAGGTTAGAGTGCATGTGTAGTGGGTGACCCATGGGACTGAGAAAGTGCGTGTGTGGCAGGTTAGAGTGCGTGTGTAGCAGGTAGCTTGTGGGACTGAGACCGTGCATGTGTGTAGCAGGAACACGTGCACAATGATGGCCTTATTAGAGCCTCAGAACAGCCCATGTGATATGTGGCTGAGGCTTTATTTAAATGTTTCTTTCTTTATTTTTAAAGATGAGGCCCATGGATGTCAAGTGACTTCTCCAGGTGTTCACAGTGACATTTGCATTCCCAGAGACAAAAGCAGTCCCTGATGAGATGAGGCAGTGACCGAGACACAGCCAGTGGTCCTGCAGCCAGGCCAGCCAGCTCCCTAGCTGCCCAGGAGAACCACAGGCTGCAGAAGGCCTCCTGATCACCTGCAGAATCGTGGGAGATGGGATGCTGTTCTCACACGTTTCTCAGAAGCTGACTGACAGACACAGCGATATGAGAAATGTACGCAGTGTGGATATCTGATCGGAACCTGGGTGTGAGTCACTCAGCAGAGCACTAGTAGATCCCCAGGAGCAGCATCACTCCACACAGTAAAAAGAGGCAGAAGCTTCTGGAACATGGAGCTGGACATGGCCAGCTGAGGAAGCAGACGCCAGCAGAAAAGGAGGCTCAGGTACCAAGGGCACCTGCAAAGGGAACAATGACTCAAGCTGGTACTATGGCAGAAATGGCTACCTGCCCCCAAAGGTTCCTGCTCCCTCTTCCACAGTGTAGAGCTGTCAGTGGAAGGTGGCTGCCCAGATGGGACTACATTTCCCAGCACCTCCTTCATCAGGGTGGGGCCATGTGATTAGTTCTCACCAATAGAACATGAGCAGAAGTGGTAAAGAATGATTCACAGCCCGGGATCTTAAGCAGTGGGAAGAGTTTTTCCCCTCTTATTCCCCTTTCACCACGTGGAAGCAAAGAACTCAGAGGCTCCCGCAGATAAACAAGCCACAACACGGAAGGAGCCTGGACCGCTAAGTCACTGTAAAGGCAAGGGTCATTTTCCAGCTAAGATACCTATTTTGGACTAGTCCAGGAGTGATAAACACAATTCTAAACTGCAATGTCAAGGTGTCTTCACCACAACAACCAGGGTTGCCCCACCTAAAACACAAGTGGAAAGAAAGAAAAACATATGGGTCAAGAAAACAAGTCCTCGCCAGGATAAGAAGATCAAGGCAAAAGCAATACAGGAAAAATGTACCCACTAAATCAGATCAGTCATCACCTCCTACATACAGCCCACCAGAATGCCTCTACATAAAGGTCAATTTTAAGACCCCTGGGTGCTTAGCTATGCCTACCTTGATGAAGAATGGCTTACAAAGACAAACACTGCATGATCTCATTTATATGTGGAATTAAAATGGGCAGACTCAAAGAAGCAGAGTAAAATGGTGGTCGCCAGAGGCTAGGGAAAGGAGGACATGGAAAGGGGTGATGGCCAAGGGGTCCAAAGTTTCTGTTATGCAAGATAAATAGGTTCTGGAGATCGACTGTACAGTATAGTGCCTGTGGCAAACAGTACTCCAGTATCTATGTAAAATGTTCTAAGAGGGCGGATCTTATGTTAAGTGTTCTTTCTCTCTCTCTTTCACGTAAATAATAATAATAAAGAGGGTAGGAGGAAACTTGGGCAGATGATAGATATGTCTGAGGCCTTGTGCTAGTGATGGTTTCATGTGTGTACAAACCCATCAAGTTGTACACATTAAATAAGTATAGCTTTGTACAAGTCAGTCATACCTCAAGAAAGTGATTTTTTTTAAAAAGAATGACTTATGAAAACTGATTTTGGGGAAAAAAGAAGGTTATTTACCAAATATACTCTACCCACCCACCCAACAGCCCTCCACTGGGAAGATACTCCTACTGTCTCCATCAACAGGGGAGGGCCCCAAGGTCAGGAGGCGTAGTGACTTGGCCAAGGGCATGAAACTGGTAGAGGCAGAGCTTGGTTTTAACCTAGGACTCTATTGCTTCCACCAACACAACCTGCTCTGAATGGTGCAAAGTATTTGCACCATTCCCCACAAATCACTTTCTGCCTTGTATGGGCCAGCCAGGAATGGTGGCCTTTCCAACACAATGGGTACCTCCTGAAGGCAGGGATTCAGGCCATTCATCGGTGCAGCCTCACGGGGCCCAGCGGGGGCCTCTCATCACTGACTGCAGGAAATCACATGCTGCTTGACCTCATGCCCTCACCTGTTGATGGGAATGGTAGAAATACCTTCCCAGTGGGTCACTGGCTGGGTGGACAGAGTATACTTGGTAAATAAATATTTTTCCCAAAATGGATTTTTATGACTCATTCTTTTTTTAAAAAAGCACTGTATTGAGGTATGATTGACTTGTAAAAAGCTATACTTATTTAATACATACAACTCAATGAGTTTGGGGATAAGGGTACACCCATGAAACCATCATCACTGTAAATGCCACAGACATACACACAATATCCCCAAGTTTCCTGCAGCAGCTCTCAGGCCAGATTCTGGTACATCTTCAGGATACTCAGGAGGCTTACACCCCAAATCCTGTCCTCTAACTCAGCTCTCTCCACCAAGGATAATCAGAAACATAACAAAGGCACTGCTTCCAATTCTGAACAATCACCATTTGATCACAGCAATCTGGCTATGGATGGATAATCTCATGAGTCATTCATTATCAATATTAAACCAAGAGTTACATCACTGGGGGTTGCATCTTCTTTGCTACCTGGAGGAGGAGAGGAGAGGGAGTGACTGAATGTTTTCATGTAATTGGACAGGGGTGGTGAGTGTAGCTGCTACTCTCAGCTCTGCTCTGAGGCTTGCTTAAGCAATACCCACATCTGCCCACCACCAAGCCTCCATTTGTCCAGGGCCTAGGTGGGACCCTCGGGAGAATGAGGGCAAATTAGCATATAGTCTCAACTTTGAACAAAAAGAAGGAATAAGCCCAGAAGCTAGCAATCAATCCTGGGAACTCAGAATCTTCTAGAATATTTTTGAGCCCAGATAGGAGGCTTGGTGGGTTCTGCAGCCCAGATGCTCCCCTCCAGCAGAGTTTCTCCACCTTGGCACTGTTTACATTTAGGGCCAAGATCATTCTTTGTTGTGGGAGGGTGTCCTGTGCACTGCAGGATGGTTGGCAGTATCCCTGGCCTCCACCCACTAGAGGCCAGCAGCAACCCCCACCCAGCCATGACACTGAGGGGTGTACCCAGACATCACCAAATGTCCCATGCTCCCATGGAGAACCCCTGCTCTAAAGGATGCAACAAATGATGTCCACACCAGAATTTAGGCCTGGTGTTTTCCATCCTCCATCTTCTCCTATCTGGATGTTTATGTGATATGTTTTCAATTTTTAAAGTTTGGCAACTAATTCCATTTTTTTATGCTGCGAGGGCTAAAAAACATGTGTACAGGTCACTGGCCAGAGCCTCCACCAAGCCCTCTGCTATGTCCAGATGGAAAATGAAAAAACATGAAAACCCACTTCTCACTGTTTGAGCTCCTGAGGTCCTTAAAAAGCAAGTCCGATCCCACGGCCCTGGGAAGAAGCCCTGGAATGGGAGGCCCATGTTATTTTTGGGGAGATATTGCCGCAAGATCACCTGTCAAAGGGGTTTTTCAAATCCCTTCTCCAGGAACACAGGCTGACAACCCCACTTGCTCTTTCTCCCCCAAAATACAATTACCCTCCTGCTGATGTTCTGAAAGCCAGGCCCTAAGCCGGCTCTGGTCTATGGAGCAAACACTTGTGAACCACCCACCTATAAAAACAGCCAGCCTCTGGGCACTGGTGAATCTTTTAGTGCCAACATTCCCCCAGAAGACTGGCCTCCCTATCTCTCAGACCCTAGTTAAAGAACTTGATCTGAGCAAGTTTCCTTTCCTTCCAGCGAAAATCTGGGTTACTAGGGGGAGGGCAGTGGAGAATCTAATAAATCTTAGAATATACTTCTTGGCTAAAGGAAAAAAAAAAAAACACCTACTTACTGGTGTCATGAAACAACTTTCCAGCTCTCTCAGAAGAGAGCTGGGTTCAGAAGTTACTATTGTATTCAAGCTGTATTAAATCAAGCTGTGAGAAGCACCAGGGTTATGCTTTTAAAGAATGCCCTGAGCCAATTCTGATGTTTAAAGGGAAAAGGAAAAAGTTTCCAAGGCTTCCATAAATTCTGAGGAGAGGAAGTTTCAAACTTGGGTGTTCACAGACCGTGGCCCCCACATGGAAACGGCTTGGTTTCATGTGTTTGGTTTTACTGTTCAAACTTTAGGGTCTTTTAACTTTTTATTTTTACAGGGCTCAGAAGAAAAGGGAGAGGGAGCCATTTGCTCACCAAGTGCCAAAGAAAACCCGAGCGCCTCCCTCAGAGGGCCTCTGCCTGGGACGACAGCAAGGCAAGTATACGGGGAGGGGACCCCCAGGCTCCTGGCATGCCCCAGGCACAGCTCCTGCTGCCCGCTGGAGGCCAGGCCTGCGAGGCTGGCTGCTAATGAACTCCGACAAGATCAATCCAAGGCAAGACCCGCTGCACTGCCACTCGGCCGCGCCTGGCCTCGGCCACCAGCAGCAGTAGGAGCAAAATGGAGAGTTTCCAAAAACAAGATGAGGCCCAGCCAAGTCCCAAGGAGTCCTAAATTTAGTCCCTGGGGGAAGACGGCTGCGTCCACTCAGCCAGGACACCAGTGAGGCCCAGCATCCTTTGTTAATGTCAACCAAACTAAACAGGCCCTCCCAGGACACCTCAGCCCCCAGTTCTGACTCACGCCCACATTTCCAATCCCCAGCCCCCACTGTCCAAGGTCTGTGTACCTAGGAGGTTGGGCAAGGGAAGGGAGGTATACCCATTCAACAGGAGAGAAAACTGACGTAGCGGTGAGGTAGAATGAACACAGGCAGTCCTGCATTTGGATCCAGTATCAAGTTCTATCACCCAATATCCATGTGACTAGGAAGAAGGCATTCTGCAACTTGGAGCCTCAGTTTTACCATCAGTAAAATGGGAGTGAGACTGTCTATTTCAAAAAGTACTGAAAAGACACAAAATTTTAAAATTTCTATGTCTATATAGACACACATGTACTATATATACATACATATATGTCATATACATGTGTGTTAAAAAGAGACTCCTGGGCCACACCCCAGACATATATAGTCAACAGCTGTTGTTTATGCCAGCTCAGCACCCTAACCCTCATGCCCTGCTCCTCTCTCTCAGCCCCTGTGGCTGAGGCTAGCCCAACCCGTTTCCATAAGAGTTCTCAGACACCTAACTGAATCAGATCACGAGGAGCTGAACCCAGGTTATTCAATTTCCTGCATGCTATTCTGATACACAAGAGACAGTTTTAGGAACAGCTGCCAGATAAACTCAGAAGATCCAAGTGGCTAAGCTCAGAGAGGGTGTGGCCTCCTCCCAGCCCCAGGAAGCAGCACATCTGCAAAGGGCCTCAGATTCTAAAGGGCTGTCAGGGTGGGACCATCTCCCAGCTCTGAGCCAAGATGCAGAGTCCTGAAGGAGAGGTCCTGAGGGGCAGAGACCAGCAGAATTCTGTGATCTGACCCCAGAAAGCACTTGCTGGCTCTTCCCCCTGCGGCACCCAGCTTTATACTGCAGGGGAGGTCAGGGGATGAACAAGAGCCCAGAAGCTCCAAACGTCCTCGCTTTAACCTAGTGGGGGAGGAGGGGCAGGGAATGTCTACCTGCCCACAGGGCAACTTCAGCATCAGGAGGTCTCCATAGTAACTCTCCAGCTGGAGTCACTAGCCACCTGGAGGCCAGACAGGGCGCAGGGGCAGGGGGGCGGGGGGCACCACAGATACTGGGATTGGTTGGTGCTGAAGGGTAGAGGTGGGGGGCCCAAGCAAAGAAAGAAATAACAAAGACCTTTCCATGGCAGGGAAAAGACTTCCAGAAAGGACTTTCTTCTCAGAGGGAATGATCATCAGTCCTAAGAAGAGCAGCCTTACTGAGTGCCTCCAGGCCACACAGATTCACCAGATTCACACACCAACTACAAGTCTCACTTTACAGACGGGGAAGCTGAGGCCTCAGAAACATCAGGAAAGTTGCCTAAGGTAGCATGACTTCCGACCTCATGATTCTCTGGGCTCCAGAGACTGACTTTGGTCAGTGCCCTTCTAACCTCCACATCTCCTGGGCTCCACAGAAACTGGCTTTGGCTCCGTCTCTGTCTGACTCAGGGACAAGCTCAAGCCCGGACGCTGTGCTGCACCTAAGCTGGGTAAGAAGACGAACTGTAGAGTGGTGAGCACTCATTTTTAAAGAGGGGTAAACGGGTGCAGAGAGGATTTCTCTGATTCCCAGAGTCCCACAGCAGATCCCCTGAACCCCTCTCCACCAATCTGCCACCTCCCTGGAGTTAGAGCACAAAGGAGAGGGCAGAGCAAACAACTCCACCACTCCCAGCCATCGAGCCAGCCCCACGTAACACACGGGGTTCATTCCCCAAAACAATCCACGATGGAAGCAAATAGCCCCACCCTCTAGTTTACAGACAGGATAGCTGAAGCCCAGAGATCAAAAGAACTTCTTCAAAGCACACAGCAAAGCAATTTCATTTTCCAAGGATTAACAAGTGCCTACATGTGTCAGGCTCTGTGCAAGGCCACGGAGCCCCAGGGGTTAATGATAATACCCTGCCCCTGCCACCACAGGGGTGACAATGCCCTGCCCTGTGCCACTACAGGTTAATGACAATACCCACCCCCCTTGCTGTTCCTGTGGGAGGTGAGCAGTAACTCAACTGCCACGTGAATAAGTCAGAAATGACCAATGATGGTGAGCACGCCAAGGAGGCAGAAGGAACAGGGTGTTAGGAGAAGGAGCCACAGTGAACGCTGCTCTGAGGCACATGTGAGAGCTCTGTCCTGGACCGTGAGCCGGGGAGAACCAGGGAGAATACTGGGAAGCATCTCCAGCTGCAGGAACGGCACGAGCAAAGGCCCCAAGGTGGGCACAGGATGGGTGTGTTCCAGAAGGGAGCAGGACAGCTGGGAAGGAGTGATGGGAAGGGAAGCCAGGGGTGAGAAGCAGGAAAGGGCAGGTTGTGCTCAGCCTTGTGGACTATGGGAAGGGATTTAGATGTTCCTGCAAGGGCTGTGGGAAGCCTACGGTAGAGATTCAAGTAGGAGAGGCAGTGGATCTCACTGGGTTCTGTAAAGTCAGCCCGGCTGAAGTAGGGAAAAGAAATTTGTAGGCTTTTGGAGTCCTCCAGGAGCAACAGGATGATGGCTTAGAAGAGGATGGGGACCATGGTGAGCAGTGAGCAAATCTAAGATTCACAGAGTCACAGATTGACAAAAGGTGTCCATCTGGCAGCTCTGCGGGGAAGGGAGGAGAGGAGGTAGGAACGACCCCTCAGGTGGCCACCCTGAGCAACAGATGAACAGAGAGCCCTTCACTGGGCCTGGGAGGCTGGGCACATGGATAGGTCTCAAGGATAGGTGAGGAAGGCTGCTTCTGACCGTCTGTTTGGGTGTGTGAGCAGCAGTGAGTGGAGGGCACCCAAGTCTTCAGAGCACTTGATACTCCCAAGGCCCCCAGCAGCCCCCTAAGCCTCCATGTGCACAAACCCTGGTTCCACCAGGCCATGTGGCCAGCCGCTCATCCCCACGCTGGCTGCATTGCTGACCTGCCCCCTCCCAATCACGTCTCCCCACAGGAAGCGAGCCATGGTCTCTGTGTCTCTCAAACAGTGATCCCCAAAGACAGAATTTGGGTTATTGGCGGGCTGCCACCTGCAGTCCCTAGGCTAGAGCCCATGTCACTGACAATAGGCCTTGAAAGGGACCTTTCCCCAATTGTCTGTGTCAGGCAAGCCGTGGGCAGCCCCTCCTTTCCCTCTACTTTCCTCCCAGCTCTCCCTTCGAAGATGTCCAGCACAGCCTGGCCCTGACAGCGGGACAGTCGCACACCCAAGAGGGTCTACCGTGAGCCCAAGGAAGGCCACCACTGGGCAGCCCTCAGTGCGAAAGCCTCCCTGTGCCTAGCGCAGAGCTGCTATGGCTGGGGCTGGGGGCTGCATCACTCCCATACCCGCCAGCCACATTCCACCTCATCAGAGTGCTGCACAGATGATACAGCATTCCCAGCAATACATTTCCTAGATGGAAACCGAGGCTAATAGACATGGTCACTCCACAGATACTGGGAGTGGAAGTCCTACCCCGTCCTGCCTCCCAAGGCCGGCCGTGCTTGTCACATAACACATGAATAATAACTGCCCTGTGTATCACCTGCTTTCTGTGGCTAGGCACGGAGCTAAGTGTTTCACAGGCATTCTCATCTGATCTACACAACAGCTCCATGGGCTAAGAACCATTTTTCCTCCCATTTTATAGATGAAGAAACAGAGGCACAGAGAGGTTAAGGCATTTGCCCAAAGGTCACACAGCTAATAGGTGGCAGTGCCAGCATCTGAATCGGGCCTGGCTATCTCTGTGGCCAGCACTATGTTTCTCAGTTCCCATTATCTTCTCTCTCCATACAGAGCCTGTGTCGACCATAAAATTTTAATACCACAGGTATTCTGTGGATCTGTTTATATACTGGATATAGATCTATGTTTTATGCTTAAACTAAGATTCCTTCCCCTCCCCAGGAGCCAATTTCTGCCTCTGTGGGGTCAACATCATCCCCATGGAGAGTAGCCTTGAGTCAAGGCCAGTGCTGTGCAACAGGAGCAGAATACAAGCCACACACGCAATTTTAAACGTTCTAATAGCCACATTAAAAAACAGATAAACAGGTGACATTAATTTTAACAATGTTATTTAAGCCAAATATCCAAAATATCGACATTTCAAAATACTATCATTATATGTGAATTTTTTTAATTATTCATTAAAAAGCTGACATTCTTTTCCTTTTCTACGTTAAGATTTTGAACTCCCTCGGGTACTCGCAATCCAGACCCACCCTACTTCAAAAGCTCAGTGGCTGCGCCAGGATAGAGGCTGCTATGGTAGGCAGTGCCCACCGAGTTCCACCCACTCTGCTAAAGCAACCTTCCGCATCTTCCCCAAAACTCCTGAAAGTCTGTCTCTGCGGGACTTCCTCCATCCAAGGAACCCGACCACTCCTAACCAGAGAGTTCTAATTCATAAGTTCTCGGGAACGCCTAAAGACAGGACACTACACTAAAAAGCTCACAGGATACAACCAGGAGTAAAAACTGGCCTCTGCCCTCAAGCAGCCTACAATCTAAATGGGAGGAGAGGAGTGAAATAATCACCAACCCTACTGTACACCAGGCTCCGGGGTTTCTCACCCATTCTCTCTTAATCCTCGTACTCAACCTGGGAGATGGGTTCTGTTATTACTATCCCATTTTATTGGTAAGGAAACTGAGGCTTGACATACCATGTTTCTTGCCCAGAGTCCACCCATTTGACTTGGCCAACCCAGGGCAGAACAAAGCAGATGTCGGCAAAGCCATGTGGAAGCTTTTAAGAACAAGGAGAGCGGCTTGAGGGAGGGCTTCAGAGAGGGTGTGAGTGAACTTGGAGGCAGCATGAAAGGGAAGAAGGAAGCAGACAGCCAAGGCTAAAGCAGGGGCGTGCAGATTTGCAGGGAATGCAGAAGCAGTAAGTGCATTTCTGAAGGACAGAACTGCAAAAGCAGAACCTTAGAAGCAGCAAAAGAGGCCAGAATTCTAGGCACTCAAATGCTGTGGCATGAAGCTGGTGGACAGGGCACGGTATGGAGTCCAAGTTCAATCACCCAGTCATGGGAAGGCATCCACTGCCCAACCCATAGGCCATAATGCCAGCAGAATCTGACTTCCCAAAATATTTATCAAAAGGCTCTGGGCACCAGACTCCATTCTGTAAACCTGGATGCTGTTCCAAAGCTGAAACGACAGATCTCCCAGAGAACCAGATAAACTCTCCTTCACATTCTAAATAATGAAAGGGAGGCAAGGAAGAGAAGGAGATAAATCAGCCTTCTCCAATCGCCCAACTTAAAGGGATTATGGTCAGAAGTAAAAGGGAGCAAGGGGACCGTCTCCTTATCAGGCACATGGCTGCTCCAGACCCAGGCAAAACTTCTAGCACGCATCCTTCTTCCATGCTAGGGGAGAGAAGCACCCAGTCCCAATCCACAAAGGTCAGACCCATCCTCCTGGGGCACAATTTCAAGCCAATCTGTTTCCCCATAATTTCCAGGAGAGAACAGTCCCTTCCATGTACAGAGGTGCAGACTGGAGCTCAAAGAACGAGGCCCATAAATCTCCAACTTGCTAAGGCGGCCCAGATTTCAAACCTCCCAGCGCCCCAGCCCACTGCACTCAAAGGCACAAGCAAAGGAAGCTGTGGGATGAGTAGATTCAGGAATGTGGAGGAAGGAAGACCCGTCTCTCTCACTCCCAACAATCACTATTGACACTATGGACTGAATCAGCGAGGAAGCACTTGACACAGATGCTCTCACTTAATCCTCCTGAAAGGCCACGAGGCGGGTCCTGCTGTTATCCCCAGTTTACAACGAGAAACGACAGAATCACACAGCCAAGAAATGGCAGCACCAGCTCTAACCTGGACTTCCTGTGTCTCCAGCTGGGGCCCTCCCATAGGCTGGCTTACCACCCTCGGTTTCTTCCCCTCTCTGATATGCAGTCCCAAGTTCAAGCCACTGCTAACCACCTCCCTCCCCTCCTCCTAAGGGCACACCCTTAGGTTTCCGTGTGCCTGCAAAATAAGCCCAAAATCCCAGGGAGGGTTAAGAGAAGGTGGGCAGGTGCTCAGGAGCCCCCCAGGCCTCCACAAGCCAACTCATATCACCCACTCCCAACTCCAAAAATGCAGCCCAGCCTCTCAAGGGGCCCATCCAAGAAGCGGACTTTCTGGCATCATATTTTCCTCCCACAGAACGTGAGAATAAAGGGCTCTTTGCTTGTCTCCTGAAATAACTGGCTCTCACCATAAAGCAATCTTCTGCCCAGTAAAAATATTTCTGTAAAACTTGGTAACTCTATCTGCGGTTCCTTTTCTGAAAGTCAAAAATCTTGGGGAGTGAAATATGGCAGAGGCCGGCTCTATGACAAGCTCATGAAGTCATGTCTACCCGAGACAGTCCCTCCTTAACGCTGTGATTAATTTGCTGTTAACCACAGGGACTTTGTGTCTTAATATACTCAAAGCAAAGCACCAGTTCACATTTCCACCAGAACAATATCCACTGCCCGAGACCTGGTGTCCGGCCAGGCAGGTAGCGGAGCCAGGGCCTGGATCAGGGGCCGGAAAGGACTCAGTTGAGATCGGGGACTCTGCCAAAGGGCCATAACGCACAAGGGAGCTGTCACCTGTGGCCTGTCCTTGGCCAAGGAAGAGGTACAGCTTATAAAATAAGTAAGGGGTGTCCCGAGATCAGGGTGTAAAAGGCACTCACAGCTAAACCAAACTAACTCCAAGACGCCCACAGAAGCCCCTGAAACATCCCTAGGGCTTGGTTTTCCCATCTGTAAACAGGGAAGAATCATCTCAGGGGAACTTTTGAGCAAATAAATGCAATGTCCCCTCTCAATATCTTCATCTTACAAACGGCAATCATGTCCCTTCCAGGTGCTATTTTCAGCCCCAAAGAAATGGAGACGGGTTTACTGGGAATCTTCCAGAACGCAACAGCAGATCCAGAGGCATTAAAGGGCTACCGAGTGTGCCTGCTGGACGCTCACCGCAGGCTGAGACTTCACTGGCCGTATGCATTATTTCATTTAATCTTGGAAACAACTCCAAGCGGTGGGCATTCCGCTCCTCTTTTTACAGGTAAGAAAACTAGGTCCCAGCGTTAACATCGTTCAGCACAAACCCAAGTAAGAAGCCTGGGTCCTAAGCTCTGCATACCCCTCAAATTGGGAGAAGATCACATAGGGAGAAAGGAGTTAAGTAATGTAATGAAGTCTTAAAAAAGAAAAGCCATACAAACTAAATTGCGAGTTCCTAACCTGGGGGATATGGGTGCCCTAAAATGGGAGTAATGGACGTAGAACATTTATCTAAGGAGAGGGACACATGAGATTCAGTGGATTCCCAAAAGGGTCTTGTTGCTCACTCCTTGAGGGTAAAAATCATCAATGTATGATCATCATGGAGAGGATAGAAGCTTGAAAGAAAGTCTGTAACCCAGGTAGACTGCATGAAGGAGGTGGCAAACCACCCAGGCTGTTCCAAGATCCAATGGCAACGGGTGAATGACTGGTCAGCCACCTGGCTACCCGGTCCTTACCCAGTCTTGCCAGCTGCTGATCAGAGCCTCGTTCAGTGATTCTGATTCCAGGGACCAGGCCGTCCACAGCTGTTGGCTCCACCCACACAGTGTGCCTTCTGCAGCCTTCTCCTCTCAAGTCAGTTTCTCATGAGGGAGGTTCCAAGGGCTGCAGGGAAGGGGGTGATCCCAGCGTCCACTCCAGGATGGGCATATGTGACCCTGGACTGTCAGACGCACAGGGATGGGTTCTGGGATGTGACCCAAGTCAAAACAATGGGAGCTCCACCTGGGCTTTTGCTGGAACTTTCTTCTCTAACAGCTGGAACTCGAAGCCTGGACTGCTGGGAGCCAAATTGCCATTACCTGGGGAGGGTGTGCCTAAGGATGAAGCCAATCTAAAAGAAAGCAGAGATGAAGACACAGATTGCTGCCCTGGGACACAGTGTGAGCTCAAGGATCCAGCTGTAACTGAAGTCCACTCTCTGGTTACACAAGCCAAGAATTTGACTGTATAAAACAGTTGACACGGGCTTGAAACACAAAGGGTCCCAGCCGATCCACAGAGAAGGCTTGCACCTACTTAACCGCAAGCTCCCCCTGAAGCTGCTTCCCTCCTGGATTTTGTAGACACCAACCAGGAGGAAAACTCCAGCTTTGCCAGAAAAATAGCAGAGCCACACCTGGAGATGGTATCAGGATGCGCAGTGTGTGTCGGGGGCACAGGGGGAGGGGTGGAAGCAGAAATGCACTGTTGCTCTAAGCCAACCACAGGCAGACGCCCACAGATGATCTAAATGCCCAGCAGTAAGGAATCGATGCAATAAATGATGGTCCATCCTCATAACAGAAAGTTCCACAGCCATGAAGAACAATACGGTTATACATACTGACATGCAATGATTTCCAAGGTAAGTTTAAAAGTTACATATTAAGAAAGCAAGGTGCAGAGCCAGATGTATGACATGAATCTTAAGTTAAAAGAAAATATTTAAGGTCTGTATCACTTTTTGAGGTAGTTGTTGTTAAGAGACATAGTCTCCCTCTGTCGCTCAGGCTGAAGTACAGTGCTGTGATCATGGCTCGCTGCAGCCTCAAACTCCTGGGCTCAAGCCATCCTCCTGCCTCAGCCTCCCAAGAAGCTGGGACTACAGCCACACATCACCATGCCTGGCTAGTTTTGTTTTGAAATAGATGGGGTCTCACTATGCTGCCCCGCTGGTCTCAAACTCCTGGGCTCAAGCAATCCTCCCACTCTGGCCTCCCAAAGTGCTGTGATTACAAGCATGAGCCACTGCACCTGGATTCTATATCACTTTTTTATGGTTCTCCACCTTAAATGAATTTTTCAATTAACCTACAAATACCAACGCTTCTTGGTCGTATTGACCAAGATAGCTTCTGCTGTCTGTGCAGGGATAAGCATGTGCAAAACAGAGCATGGCTAGAAGCATCTTGAGGACCCCACGACAGCAGATGCTTCTGAAAGGGGAAGCTGGGAAGTGGAGGTGGGCAGAGGCGTCCTGTGTACTGCATACCTTTAGTACTATTTTGAATTTTCTTTTTTTTTTTTTAACCAGGCATATGACTTAATTTACAGAAAGGAGAAAGGTGAGGACCGTTTCTGAAGCACAGAGCCTCTCTTCAAAGGCATAGAACAGCCTGGCTCCATAAGAGAGGTGGGAACTTGGAAGGAACGGACCAGACTCCCTGCCCCTCTCTGCAGCTGTATACCTTCTGAGCCTCATCCACCTGGAAAACGTTCCTAAGGATCTGTCATGTGCCAACCAGTGCAAAAGGCCCAAGGATACAAGGGTGAGCCACAAAGAACCTGCCCTGTGGACTTGGCAGTCCGGCTGTCTGGCCTCAGTTTCCCCATAGTAATAATTTTGATCCTGGCCACGTTTCTGTGAATATTAAATGCCTGACAAAGCCCTGAGAGGAAGGCTTTGCAAGCCATAAAGCCCTGGGTAAATCCTGGCTGGAAAAAAGCCACCCACTCAGTGCTGCCTCCAGCCCAGCATGGAGCTTGCCTTCCAATGCCCCAGACCAGAGCCAAGAGGATGAGTCCTCACTCAAGAACCCAGTAGCAGCTGCCGAGCAGAACCTCCAGGGTTAAGAAGGCTAGAAAGGCCCTGATTTGTGACATCAGGAGAAGGTGCTTCAATCCAGCCGTCTAGAAGGAAGCCCATGATCATTCCCAACCACGTCCATGGCTGCGGCCAGCCGGGGCTGCCCCCACCAAGCCTGAACAAAGCCCATGTTATAAGGAGCGAATTCTGGACAGGCCCCAAAGAGGGTTAACCAGTGCTTCCTGTGGCAGAGAGCTTTCTGTCCACCACCTGCTGTGAATCACTCCTTTGCACTTCTCTGACACCTCCCTGCCCACTGAGGATGGAGTGTAGCGTGATATACAGGGTCTTCTCCATGCATCCAGGGCTGTGCCATCCAATGCAGTAGCCACTAGCCTCACGGGGCTATTTAAGTTCACATTTAAATTCATTCAAATAAAATATATATCTTAAAAGACAGTCAGTGAGTTGCAGTTGTCACATTCTAAGCCACAGATTCCCAGAGGGGACAGTGCAGACACAGAACATTTCCATCATCAGAAAGTTCTACTGGTCAGCAGTCTAGAGGTCCTTTCCACAGCTCCTTCTTCCTTCCTATTCTACAGTGTTGGGGAAGGGCACCTAGCAGCCCTTTAAAGAGAGGCAGGTGTCAATGACTCCCAGGGAGGCTCTAAATCCACTTGCAATTTTAAGTAGCCACAGTTATGGGGACGTGGGAAGAGGAGAGAGAACCGTAGACCGAGAGCTTATCATGAATGAGGACCTGCACTGGCTTCTCTGTAGGGCCACTCACTACTCTACAAATGGTGAGTGCCCCCTCCTCATCCCTCTCCAACTCCTGCACCCTCCTGTCACCTTTCCTTCAGGGTCCAGTCAGCCCAGCCCTCATCCAGTACAGAAGGGTTCTAAATCAGACTTGGGGAACCCGAGGACTCTGCATTTTGAACAGCACCCAAGAGGTTCAAATGTAGGTGGTCCTTGGCCACACCGAGTCCTCCCCAACCCCACATCTCCTCCAGCTGTTGTCTTCTCTCTCCACTCCTTCTGGTAAAGCTTCTCCATACAGTTGCCTACACACGCTGTTTCCTCATCTGTCATTCACTTTTAAAATATATTGGCTTTTCAAAAAATCCAAAAAGTAGCACATGCTCATTTTTTTAAGCCAAACAACCTAAAAATGTACAACATGAAAAGTGAAATTCTCCACTCCTCAGGGAAATAGTCCTTGACAGTGTACCTCTTCCAGATCTTTCTCTATGCACCTGCAGATACATAGCGACACAGGCCTGAATAGACTTTTGCACCCTGTAAGAAACAGGACCACAGCCCACGAATGTTTTGCACTTGCTTTGCTCATTCAGCAGCGTTTCAGGGTCTCTTTCCTGTCGGCAAGAGAGGCCCTTACTCACTGGGCTTTGACCAGTTGCAGAGAGCTCAATGAGAAGGCCACACCACTGTTACCTTGTCCCCTAGTAATGGATGTTGGGGTTGTCACAAACTTTTCATTCTTCCAAATGCAGCCATCAATGTTCCCATTAGTATGTACTTCTGCTCCCCTGCACATGCTTCTGTCCCTTCGTGAGCCACCCAAGTCTCACCTCTGTTGTCACTTCACGAAGACAGTTCCTGCCAAACCCAGCTGTGACCACCAGGATCCTAAATCCAAGGGACACATCTCAGTCCTTTTCTGTAACTCCACTCTCTCTGCAGGAGGCCACCTACTCTCTAGTAGACTGTGTGGATGGCCCCCAGTGACTTCCACTTCCTAGTATTTATGCCCCTGTGTTGTTCCTTCCCCTAAACCTGGGATGGACCTGTGACTTGCTTTAATGAAGAGAATGTGTTGTTGCTAATCCCAGGCCTAAACCTTAAAAGGGCCTGGCAGTTTTCACTTCCGTTCTCTTGGGGAAGACAGCCACCATGTAAATCTGATTACCCTGAGACTGACATACTGTGAGGAAGCCCAAGCTACCCATGAGGTGAGGCCAACTACAAGAGAACTGAAGCCCCATACACATCACCCATTGGAGCTGCTGCAGTCAGACCCCTCCTGTTAGAGCCACCCTAACTATGCCACATGGAGCCATAGATAAGTTGCCCTTCCAAGCTCTGCCCAAAGTGCATACTCTTAAGCAAGTCATAAAGGGATCAAGTCACTAAGTTTTGAACTTTTTTTTTTTTACATTTAGAAATGAAGCTTTCTCCTTTCCTTTAATACATTTTTGAGAGGAGGAAGCAGAAGGCAGGAGACATCACAACAGATACCTCATAGCTAAGCTAGAGGTATCCCCAGGCTCGGGGTTCCCAGCACAGCATTCTGTCCATCTCCCGACGACTCAGCTATGTCTTTCTTTCTCCTGGGATAAGCTGCTGCTGTTGTTGGCTTCTCAGGGGAGAAGCCATGGGGCCCCCCATGGGACTGCTCATCCTCTTCACTCCCTAAGCAAAGGGAGTGAGCCAGCAGCAAGCACCCGCAGCAGCCCTGGGAGCACTGACCCAGACCCAAAAGTCAACAAACCAAACAGCTCGGAAAGCACAGAGAGGTCAGGAAACTTGCCCTAGGTCACACTGCTAGCGAGAAGTAGAGCCAGGGCCCAAAGCCAGGCGTTCAGGCTCAGGGCCTGCACCAGAGACCCACAGCAGTGCTTTACTAACACTCTGATGATGACCCACAGTAAGAATTGTACTTTATAATGTGCTCTGTGTGTGTGGTGTGTGTGTGCGTGTGTGTGGGGGTCTGGGTATAGGGGTGTGTGTGTGTGAAGTGTGTGTATGCATATTTTTTCTAAAACAAAAAATTACACAAAACAATATTTACTCTTAATATATATGATGTTTTCTCATATTTTTACTCTTTTCTATTTCATTTTTTAAAATGCTGGTCACTAAAGTGACATCATGAACCATAAATGGGGCTGTGACACAGTTGAACAAAATAAAAATAAAAAACTCGCCTCAACTGATTTAAAATGGTTCTAAAATCACACTGATCTGAATTGCTTGGAGCAAGATTCCACTTCCAAGTCACGTGGCCATGGACAAGGTGGTTGACTTCTTTAAAGCCTCAGTTTCCCTATGGGTACAATGAGCAGAATAATAACAGCTGCCTCATAACGGTGCTCTGAGAATCCAGCACTATGAACGGTGCTTGGCCCGGAGCCTGGCACACAGCAGACATGCAGCAAGCAGCAGCTATGCTGTTACCACCTCCTCCTCGGGCTGTTGCTCCCGGGCTCAGCACAGGGCTATGCACACAGTGGGCAGCTCGTGGGCACACGGAGCCTGCAGCCACTGAGAAAGCAGCCATGTGTCCTGGACCAGCCGAGGCAGTGGGGGCCTTTGGACTATCCAGGGCAGGGAGCAAGAGGAGAAAGTCCCCTGTGCCCACTGAAAAGGCAACTTTGTTCCTGGTTTATAGTAGTTTCTTCAATCATCTTTTTGCCTTTGAAGGGGAAAAGAAGGGTAAAACAACAAAGTCAGGGTCAAAAACTGTCCTGGAACAAGGCTCCCTCTGGAATCCAGGCATGGAATGGGCATGGCACCACAAACCAGCACCCCCAAGCCCACTCAGTGGAGCCACCGCAAGCCAAGGCCTCTGAGTGAGGGGCCCACCAGCCCACGCAGCCTTCTAAAGTTAGAAAAACATCCTCGGGCCTGAGCCCATTGGGGAAGCTGTGGCCTGAGGGTAGACAGCCCCATCCTGCTAACAGGGTCCTTTTATGCTCTGCCTCTCCCCTCCCCAGGGCCCCAGCTCTATGCTCAAAGCCAGAAGGCTTGGGCAGCCCGGCAGGGCAGCCAGTCCGCTCCAGGGTGACACTATTTCTTGTGACTGAGAGGTTCTCCTCCCTACCTCTTCCAACCTGACCAGAAAGCCGGAGTCACAGACACCAGTAACATCTCATGGAAGACTTGAAGCTAGGAGACAAGGCCTCATGACGGGCTGCAACATACAGTAGTGCCACCCAGCCCAGCAGGCACTGCCCACTCCCCACTGCTGTACCACATAGCTCTGCCCTGACATCATAGAGACCGGAATGTGGTTCCAAGTCAGACACCGAGAAGGAGCTGAAGACTTTCTCTGTGCACCAACCCTGCGTGTCTCCTGGCCCTCGTACGTCCGGTGCCCTCTGCCTGGAATACTTTTAATAAACCTTTCATCACCTAGCTATTTCCTACTTATTCTCTGGGTCTTAACAACTCACGTATCACTCCCTAATCTGAAGTAGAATCCCCCCTTATTCTCCTTCCCCATCCTCTGCCTTCACCGCACTTAGCACACTGGTAGCACACTTAGCACACATCTGGGTGACCACTAGCAAACAACACTGGCGAGCTGCGAGAGAAGGGGTGACATCTTCTTTATTCTTTAACTTGCTGAAATGAACCGATTTCCACCCTTAAAACAACTCCATGAGGCAGAAACCATTACTCTACCCAGTTCACAGATGTGAAAACTGAGAATCAGAGATGAGCCGTCGCTTGGCCCAAGGCCACCCAGCTGGGGAGGGGTCCAGCTGGGACTCAGACCAAGGAAGTCTGATTCTGCAAGTTCTAAGCACACTTCTGGCACCTTCTATGGGCACATGCTGGTCTTCATCATAAAGTCTCCCAGCCCACATCTTTATTTACCCTTCCTGCGCCTCCCACGCTGCGCTCCCACTAGACTGAAATGTATTGTGCACAGCTTCCCAGCCCTGAGCCTTTGCTTGGCCTCCACTCTCTGCCTTGGATGCAGCCTGCGTCCAGCTCTTTCTGGCTGGACTAGTGACTCTAACTTGCTGGGCCTGCCTCCTCGTCGATGCACTAGCGGAGTAATACCTAAGGCAGTTGTGTGGATTCTACAAGAGAATGCATGGGAAGTATCAGGCACGATGTTTAGTGCGTCTGATACTCATTCACGTGTCCTGTTATCACTAACATACTGCTTCTCTACTACCACCACCAAGAGTCTTAAAGTCTAAATCAGCAAACACGAACCAGAGTACTACAGGCCAGATCCAGCCATCTGAGTCACCCAAAGAAAGCATTGTCTAAAAATGACAATTGGTTAGCAATTTTTTAAATTGGAAAAGTTTCACATAAAAATCCAAACAGATGGATTTTCTTAATGATCAGCCCATGCGGCAACACCAGGACCATATTCCCACATGGCAGTGGTTGGCTGGGGCTGAGTGGCACTACTGCCCCCTTGAGGTGGGGTGTGTGTTGCGGGGGTGCCAGTACCCATCCCTCTCAGATATCACCCACTGAGTCTGCAGCATTCATTAATACGACCTCTCTGGCCCCTGTAGGTCCTTAAGTTTCTGACCCTTGATCTCCTTCTTACCATTCTTCAAAGCCCTATTCATATGTCCACCTCCTTCAAAAAATCCTCCCAACCTCCACAGCCATGTGCTTCCCTTACGGTTTTGTAACTTTAACAGTTAACTTGCACTGAGCACTTACAAATATTCATGCAAAGATCCCAAGTAAAATATCAGCCTATCAATGAATGTAGTCAGATTTAAAAGAGTCATCTATCATGACAAAGAATTTCAGAGGGCCGAGGTTGCACTGGGAAATCCAGCAATGTAAATTAAGCCTACAAATCACACACCACATTAGCAAAGAATGATCCGTTCCATCTGCATTCCAGCAGCACATGACAAAACTCATTATTCCTGATTTTACAAAGTTTAGAAAGCCAGGAGTTGAAGGAAGCATATCATACTTGGTAGTTATTAAACAGAGTATGAGAGATTCTAACCAATGCAATAAGAGAAGAAAAATAGATGCAAGGCAATGGGGAGGGTTTAGTTCCACTCTCATGGAGGCGAAGACTATGTCCTGGGCCTCACCGTTTCCACAACACCCTACGCACAGCACATGGGATGGAGAAGGCAGTCAAATATTTATGGAATGAATAACACCTCTGATGAGTTTTGATCCCCGTTACATGTTCTCAAAACATCCAGTAGTTTTTGGAGGCACATATCACAACTTAAATTGCACAACTTGTTTATGAAAATATTTCTCTTTTCCTACGAGACAGTAAGCTCCATGAAAGAAGGCCTTCACTCTAGGTACAGAGCACAGGTGTCCCTGGCCTAAAGCAGGCACTCAATGCCTACTGGAGGGTGCAGGGTGGGAGGAGGGTGAGGATCTAAACCTACCGAGTACCGTGCTTATTACTGGAGGATGAAATAACCTGCACACCAAACCCCCCGACACCTATATAACAAACTCGTATGTGTACCCTGAACCTAAAATAAAAGTTAAAAAATATATACGGCTGGGCACAGTGGCTCATACCTACAATCCCAGCACTTTGGGAGGCCAAGGCTGAAGGACCATTTGAGGCCAGGAGTTCAAGACCAGCCTGGGCAACATAGTGAGTCCCTGTCTCTAAATAAAAACAAACAAACAAACAAAAAAACCCTACTGTAGATGCATGAATGAATGCACTCAATAGATAGCTGCTAAATTATCATGATTTTATTCTACATCTCAGCTGGAGACTCTGAAGCCCAAAGAAGGGTGAGGGGCAGGGGGCCTTTGGCTGAGACCATATCAATGTGAAGCCCTCTCAGTACCCTGGTATCCTCTGAAAGGCACCAGACACACACAAGGCCACACACACACACACCACAGCCCATGTGACTCAACAAGTGAGGAAAGCCAAGCCCAGACCCAAGCCTCAGAGTCCTCTAAACAAACACATCCAGGACCCACCCTGGTGGGCCAAGCCGCCACCGCTCTGAGGCTGGAGATGACTTCAGTGCAGAGACCTGAGGCTTTCCTCCTGGAGCCCCACGACTGATGCCCGCACAGCTAAACAGCTCCCTTCTGCCTTCCCAGGAAGCTATCAAAGAATTACTTATGTCTCTGGAAGTGCTTGTTTAGAGAAGGTTCTCCACCCCACCTGGGCTTGGCAGGAGCACGGCAATCACCAGGCTACCCTTCAGGGGTGCTCAGGCTCGCCTCCAGCCCCTGGAGGAGCTCAGCCATCCTTCATGCAGAGAGTTGAAGCCATGAAGCAGCGGGAAGCTTCCCAGGATAAACGGGGCAGGGTGACATCAAAGTCCTCCTTCCAGATTAAACAACTGAGGCCTTCAGCTCTCGCTGGCGTGCCTTCCAGGATATTCTGGGCTCCTGCCTCAGTTCTCCCTCCGATGGAATGGCAGATATTTTGTTTGTGAGAGACTGAATTTTTTCCTTCCTCAGGGAGAGGAGGAGGGGGTGGGGAAGGGAGGTGGGGAGGGAGAGGAAGAGAAAGAATGTCTGTGAGACACAAGAGTGGCAAAAAGAACACGTGTGAGTGAGCAAGAGAGGGAAGGCAGGGAGGCCGCCGGAAGTGCCTGGTTTGGAATCCAACAAGTGATGTGAGAAGTCAAAAGCATCTAAATCTAAGCATGTTGTGATTCACAGCCATGGAGTGAGGCTGCAGGACCCCCGAGCTAAGAGGATTCCGGGGCACCTGGCTCACCAGTGCCAGAGGGGCTGCACATCCTATCTCGGCCCACGTGAGGGACTCTCTTTCCACAGGCACAGAGGCGCTGCAGCTCTGGGGCACCATGAGCTCTCTCTGGGGTTCGCTGGTCACTCCCTCTTGTTTCCTGGTCTCTGAAGTGCCTTCTTCTTGAGCAGCAATCCCACCCCACAGGTCCCCTGTAACCCTGACAGCTGCGCCTCCAGCCCTATGGCGGACCTCCTCCCCCAGCACGGCAGCAGGGCCACCAACCCAAACAGCCCGGGTTGTGCCCCCAAGTACCTGTCCATGACACAGGAGCAGCACACTGACGACCCGCCCTCCTCCACCTGACACACCTGTCCAGAGGGACAGACAGGTAACTCAGATGTGCCAAGAGCCACCAACATGCAAGGCTTTCCATAGACAGTGCCAGGAACGACTTCCAGTTCCCACAGGCTCCAGAGCCACTTGGAGGCCACATTCCCTTCTTGATTACCCAGCCTGCAACCCCCTACCCCATCTTCCAAGGGCAGGGCTAGCCTGGGACCTCGGTCAGCTCTTTCCCCTGCTCCAACTCTTTCTTCCTGTTTTTCCTCAGCTGCAGTGGCCCATCCTGCCCGCTCCTTCCCAGAGCGCCTCTGCATGGTCCTAGGAGTGGGCCTGGGTACTCACTGCTGCTTTGCCCCTCATCAGACTGGAAGTCACAGAGGCCAGGAACCATGTATGTCTCTCTTATTCTTTACTGTATCCCCAGAGGCTGGTCCAGTTAGGAACTTATTAATTCATAATTAATAACAAGGCCAAGTGTAGTGGCTCACATCTGAAATCCTAGCACTTTGGGAGGCTGATGTGGGAGAATGGTTTGAGGCCAGGAGTTCAATCCAGCCTGGGCAACGAAGCAAAACCCCATCTCTACAAAAAAATAAAAATAAATTAGCCGGACACAGTGGGGTGCACCTGTAGTCCCAGCTACTTGGGAGACTGAGGCAGGGAGCTCACTGTGAGGCTGCAGTAAGCTATGATGATGCCACGCACCCGAGCCTGAGTAGCAGAGTGAAACTCTGTCTCTTATAAATAACAAACAAAGAACTATTGATAATAATTTATATTAATTCATTAAGCTGAGTGCCTGAAAGAAAATGCCTGATTCAACTCTTCCACTCCACACAGTAGGACCTGGGAAAAGATGGAATTTGGAAGCAGGAATTAAAGAGGAGAAGCTGACCAGGAAAGAGGAGCTGGGGAAAAAGGAGGCAGGGAGGATGACCTAATCTATCTTCATTTTTTGCTGCTGACAGTTCAGCCTTGATGTTTCAGGACCTCACAGGGACAGTTTGGTCCCGGAGTGTATCTGAGCTTCCTGGTACAAACAGCAACTGTCTGTCTGTCCGTCCATCCATCCCTACCTTCCAACAACCCCACTGGATGAGCAGAGGAAATGTCCCCTGAATTCCAGGACCTTGCAGAACCCTCAGCAGGTGCCTCCTTGATTTGATTTCCCCGGGATTTCCTACAAAAACATGAATGTAGAGGATGCTTCTGGGCTCTATGGAATGGAAGGCACACATAGTCTGGCTCAGGGGCATCTGACCTCCATCCCCAGGAAGAAAAGTCTCAACGTGAGGACAAGACACTCCTCAAAGCTTCTACCAAAGATGCCATCACAAAGACGCATTAAAGCGCTAAGAAGATGACACCCATGCCTGCCACCCACCCATCCTGAGGGACCTATGGAAAACCAGAAGCCCCCCACCCCCAGCACTCTGCCCAGCCCAAGCTCTCCCAGCCCCTGCTTTCCATCCCCCAGGAGGAAAGACAGTGCCCGGGCTGGGCCCAGGCAGCTAGCCCTGGTGCCCGTGAGCAGAGGGGACCCTCCCTTGGAGAACTCGAAAATGCCAGTGAGCAAGGCCCAAACACCTCCACCCTGAGTCTTTCTCCAGCCTTAAAGCAAATCATCTTTTAATCCTGAAACACCAAATATTTAATTTATGCTCTACCTCAAATGTCAAGCCCACCTCCCAGCACATAGCTTTGAAACCACGTAAAGAAGCCTAACACTTTCCATATGGAAAAGACATGGGACCTTTTAATTGTGCCAACTGGTATCATTCAAGGGTAATTCCCCTGGAATCCGGCACTCAGGCAGCAGCTGGGCCAGCCTCCAGTCTCATCACCCAACCCCACACGTCCTCATGGGCTCCAACGGAGCCTGCACCCTCCTCATCTCCTCCAAATATCAAAATGCACTAATATAAATGCACAAATGCAAAATGCACAAATTTCAAAATGCATTTGACTGGTGCCCCCAGTCAAATTACCAAACTGCCTGCAGCCGCCTTTGATCCAGAGGCGGGCTTGCTTGCACCACCACTCTCAGCCTATTTCTTCAGGCAGCTCTGCTATAAAAGAATGAAAAGGCCAGCCCAGGCATGGGGAGGAGATTGTTTTAAACCTGGTTGTACGCATTCACAATCAGCCTGTACAGAGGCACACAGGCCTTCACCAAGTGTTTCCTACCTGATACCTGAGTCCACTGCACTATTCAATCAATCTGTTAAGCTTTTTCACTCGTCCGTTCTATTTTCCATACCCAGTGTTTCCAATTGGTTTTCTTCTGTAACTGCCCGTTGCTGCTTCCCATTTCCAGCATCCTCCGTTATCTCTCTGAGATTACTCTCTTATTTTGCTTTCTAATTCTGTTTAGCATAGTGTTCTTTGGCGTGTGTGCTGCTCAGTTTATGGCTCCTCTTCCACAGTACTCATGAGCCTCCCATTTCTCATTCCTTTTCTCCTGTGAGCCCATATTCCCTTGGACTTGCTCATGTCGTCAAGGAAAGGGCAAACGTCCAGCCCTTGGCCTGTGTCCCTCCAAGTGAGCCTGTCAGGAGAGCAGGGGAGGCAGAGAGTCTCTGGTTCCCCGATCCTGGTACTATCGCTCCCTGTTTGTGGGCTCCCATCTCCACCCCTACCAATGTCTTCAGTGAATCTTCCAATAGGTTCCCTTCCTTCCCAGGTTCAACAGTTATAATCCCATCATAACCCGCCAGGGATGAAAATATTATTACACCCATTTTGTAGATGAGCTAATTAAGGTATACAAAAGTAAAATGGTTTGCGCAGGTGACAAATAACTAGGACAGAGCCTGACCTCATTTATTTCTGTATTTTGGAGGGCAGGCTTAGTTTAATGCCGGCACGGCATTGTCACCCTCTTACATCTCAGGACCCTGCATGCAATTCCCAAGTTCCTCAGACCCCGTCAGGAAGGAGGAGGACAAACATGGGTCACTTCTGCTTCTGCCTGCCCCACGACTGGCTCATCTCAAAGCACCCCCACTCTGGGAGTTTTGAATGCAGCACCCTCCAGGTGGATGCCCTGGCACAGGGTTTCTCTACACATGACTTCTCCTAGAAAGTGCACCAGAAAGGGAGAAAAACACAGTCCACACCAACGGGCTGGTCAACACTACAAGGTTATGGGAAGGATTAAGATAATGTATGCAAAGTGCTTGACACATATAGGCACTTAATAAATACTAGTTATCACTGCAGTAACAATTATACTAGTCTCCAGCCAGTTATGTGACAGGCCAAGTAAAGGACTGGAGGAGGCAGAGACTAGCCCCAAAACGGACCTGGGGCTGGTGGGAGGACCTCTGCCAGCCCTTGGAAACACGCAGACTTCGGAGCCCACACCCTCCTACATCCTGATGATATCATGGAAGAACCTACCAGCTACCCCTTCGGCGCCAGAGGGACTCGGGGAAATGAACTGAGGGCTGCCCATTGCTGTCCTGCTCAATATCTCAGTGCTTCTCAAATGTTGGAGCACTCCGTTCCCACATTCACAATTTTGACCACTTATACTTAATATTTTTCTCTGAATTGACTTCACATTAGACTCTCTTTTAACTTAGCTTCATCCAAAGCAATAATATCTGCAAAATCATGGGTTTGATGTAATAGTTATCTTTTTCTTTTTTTAAAAAAAATAGACAACTATTAAGATTTAAAATATTCCTCCAGGTACCACCTGAAATCACCTGCAGCGCTGTTCCACACCCTGGGTTCCCCCTGAAGTTCTGACTCAATATCCCTACCTCTGCAGACACACTGGCTGGGCCATCTGGGCCCAAGGCTGATGAAAACCCAGGCGTCAGGCATCCTGGTCCCCAGCAGCAAGAACAACTCCCAGGGAGACGGAGGCCGGCCCCCTGCTTAACATCTTTGATGGCTGAGGCCCACCCTCCAACCACCTGACACATGTCACGCCAACGGCTCTGAGCCTCACATCTTCAAAAGTACTTTGAACAAACATTAATGACCCCTTAGCATTTCTCTGAGAGAGGGGGTGAGGGAGGGGGGAGACAGGCACCGTCCCATGCTGTCCTCAGCTGGGGAAAGAAACCGGGCAACAGAATTCCGTGACTTCACCAAAGCCACACTTAAGCTGGGGCCCCCTCCCCACCCTCCCTCACTTCCCCCAATGGCAACTTTTACTGGCCTGCATTCCTCTCGCTGGGAACACTACTATTTAATTAAAAACGACAGACTTTTGTTTTCCTCTCCCTCTTTCCTCCTCCCTCCCATCCTCCCAGACTGGATGCCAAGGAGACCCACCAAAAACATGCGGGTAACATTTGTTATGGCTTTGAAGATAAAAGTCAATTGAAGTAAGCCCTCGCTGTATTTCAAGTTTTCCCTCTAGCATGGAGCAAGCTGCCTGGCAGTTTAGAAAAAGAAAAAAAAAAAAAAGGAGGGACTGCAAATAAATGTCATTCTGCAGGAATACTTTGTAAAAATAAACAGGCTGAAAAAACCCAAAACTTGATTAATGGAAATCCACTCAGTTGGCCTCTGTCTGGAGCTGCGAATGCATTTGTTCATGTGGCTAAATTAGATCATTTTCATTGGCCTTTAAATAAATAAGTAGATCAAAAACTAGAAAGAGTGGGGGAAGAAGAGGGGGGTTGTAGTTCTGTTTTTAAAGGGCCCCAGCTGCAGTGCCCCCCACCCACCAAGATTTGACCTTTACTAGGGGATAGCAGCTCCAAGTCCGACCCAGCGAACAGAAGACAGAGAAGCCCCCAGCTAAGCAGTGGTGGTGGAGGAGGACAGGGGAGCTTCTCCTAAGCCCAGAGGTTACTTCATCCACACAGAGAAACTGACTTTACCCACAGGCCCACCTCCCGACACCAGCACTGCAAGCTAGCTGCCAAGTCCCACCACCCAAATACACACACATCTGAAGTCTCCACTGGCCTCTCCCCAGCCCATGGACAAGACCAAAGAACTAACCAGACCTGAGACTCAGTCTATTCCCCCTCTAAGTTAAAAAAAAAAAAAAAATTAAATGTCACATCAAAAAGTTGATTCATCCTTTGATCCTGGGCTTGCGCGAGTTCCACGCAGACCGCCTGAAAGCCCTGTGCAGAGTTCCGGAGCTCACAGGACATCTGTGAACGCCAAGTCCCAGGCCAGGAGCTGGGGCTAGACTCATTCCCATCACACGTAGTGCTCCTCCAGGAACTCCAGCCTCGGGGATCCATGGGGTGAAGGCCCAGGGCTGTGCCCAGGCTACAGTAGAATGAGGCCCTCTCTGTCATGGGCCAAGTAAGGGGTCTACCACGTCTCAGTCCCCCTTGATCTGCCACCCAGACGGCCGCCTGCTCTACTGGGGTTCCTGGACAGGTGGCACTGATGAATGCCACAGGCAATCAGAACATATTCAGATCCTGGGGCCAGCACAGCTCTGCCCTCCACCCAGATACCCCTAATACCCCCGCTTTCCCTGGCTCCTACTCCAGCTCCACCTTTGAATGCTGGTGGCAGAAACAAGGTAGAAGTCAAAGCAGGCCCCCAGATCCCTCCAGCACAGACAGGCTTCCTCATCAACTGGATCTTCACCACCTCCCCACCTAGGACCTTTCCCCCAGGCAGCCCGCTGTCTCCAGCTGGGCAATTCAAGGTTCTCTAAGGCATGAGGGCAGAGGGTTGTGTTGGTGGTGCAGGGGGCAGCTGAGAAGAGATGTTTCGACCCAGAAGCTGTGCAGGAAAGTGCTCGAAGTTGGGATGCATGGGTTTAGAGACCCATCTCTGAGCTGAAAGAAGGCAAGGAGGTGGGGCAGGGTGGGGAGCATACCCGGGTGTCTCGGCCTATGGTGCCTGCCAACCGCAGCTGCTGGGGTCCCGAGACGCCGCCCGGGCAGCGCTGCCTCCCGATCCACTCCTCGATGCCCTTCCGAGCCCAGGCGGCGCTCACGGCGAAGCTGTCACCTGGGGTGGGGACGACGTGAAACCCCTGAGTCTGGCTCCGGGAGCCAAAAGTTACCCCCGCGGAGGGAAGACGGAGGCGCGGTGGAAGGCGAAGGGCCAAGGCACGGGGGAGGCAGTTCACGGGCTGGGGCAGGAGCCAAGAGAGGGACGCGGGTGAGTAAAGGGGGGTTCAGCGAAGCCTAGGAGCGAGGAGCCAGAAGGGGGTGAGAGGGGTGAGCAGTACCCCGGGAGGATGGGTTTGGGGATCAGAACAGGAAGCGCTGGCGGCCAGGACTGCGGAGAGGGCTAGGGGTCAGGAGAGGGGCCGCAGTAGGTGCAGGAGCCAGGATCTCCGGAGAAGGCGCCGGGGGGCAGGAAGAGGGGGGCAGGGTCTTGCTGGAAGGCGCTCGGGGGGTCAGAAGAGAGGGCGCCGTGAGCGCCGAGGGCAGGGGCACAGGAGGGGGAGGGGCTGAGGGTCATTGGTGGGAGCGCAGGACCGCGGGGATCGGATAGGAGGGACAGAGGAGGGGGTGCGAAGGCTGCTCCGAGAGCCGGCTTGCGGGGCAGGTGGCGGGAGATGGGGCTTGGGGGTGGCCCTGGTCATAAGACCTAGCGGGCTGGGCCGTTCGGCCGCGGCCGCGGTGCCCCCCGCGTCCATCCCCGAGGTCTGCGTCCCGCGCGCCCCTACCTTCCGGGCTCTCCCTGCGCTTGCACACGGCGGCTGCAGGCACATCGCGCGGCGGCGGCGGCGGCGGAGGCGGCGGCAGCCGGAAAGAAAGGAAGGGAGAGAGTTAGCGACCGCGGCGGCGAGGGCGGCGGGGCCCGGGGCGGGCGCGCGGGAGGTGGCACTGACCCGGCTTGGAGTGAAGTTTCCCCATGCTGGGGCTGCGGCGGCCGGGGGCGTCCCTAAGCCATGCGCCCAGCCCGCGGGCCTGGCGCCTCGCCTGGCTCTCCTCCTCCCGGAGCAGCCCCGGAGCCGAGCGGAGCCCGAGGCGGCGCCGGGACGCGCTCCTGCCGCCGTCGCCGCGGTCCGACTGACGCCCGGGAGCTCGGAGCCCCCAGCCCGCCGCCGCGGCCCGCGCCTCCCCGCGCGCCCATTGGCCGGTGCGGCGCATCAAAGGCGAGGCGGGCTGCGGCGGGGGCGGGGAAGGGGGCGGGGAAGGGGCGGGGAAGGGGGCGGGGCGCGGCGGGAGGGGCTGCACAGGCAGCCCTCCGGGAGAGGTCTGGGGGCCGCGGCTGGGGACCCCGCGGGGTGGCTCTGTCCAGGAGTCGTACTGGGACAGAACACCCCGGCCCTCGCTGACTGTACTGTCACTTCCCTCCTCTCCAGGTTCCCTCTAAAAGGGCAGGGACTCCAATTTACAGGTGGGGAAACTGAGGTCGGGAATGGAGACCTGAGCTGCTCCGACGCAAGCGTCTGCAGCGCTGCCTTTTCCCAGCCTTCCCAGGACCACGACTTTCTGCCTTCTGCAGAAAGTGTTCATTACCCGCCCTGTGCCCCGCCCCGCGCCCCGCACTCGTCTAGTTTCTTATTTGAGAGTCCAGGAGGAGCCCCCAGGGCACCCCAGGCCAGTGTGGGCCCAGCACTCTCCTGGGGGCGACAAGTGTCCAAAGAGCCCCGTTGTCAGCCAGTCTCTCGGATCTCCTCGTCCCGGGGCCCGTGGGTGCCCGCCCGGGTCGGGGCGCGCTGCCAAACTGCGCGGCCCGGAAGGGGGTAACCGCTGGGTCTTTGATCTTTCTTGGTTTCCGCTCCCCGCTGCAGTTCGCCAGATCCAAGGGTTTGTTTGTTTTGTCTGAGGAGGTCTCTGCGGGAAGGTCGCGCGGGGGGTAGAGGGGCGGTCGACATCAAGGGGTTCTACCCCACCTTTGTGGCTCTCAGAACGCCTGCCCCTTCTAGGGACACTGTGGGTCCAGGTTACGCTCGTCCTGGTAGCTGGCAGCTCGGGCGTGGGAAAAGAAAACCCGGAGCTCAGAGTGAGGAGACCTTTGAAGTGAATTCCCTGCGCAAGGCTCAGTTTTGTGATCTGTAAAATGGAGGCTCCGTCCTGCCCTTTTCGCCCACTCTTTAGAGCAGTACCGCCCAATAGAGATACAATGTGGGCCACATTTGTAATTTTAAATTTTCTAGGTGTCTCATCTTTTAAAAGTAAAAAAGAAATAGATGAAATATTAATAATATATCTTGCTTAACTCAATACAGTCAGCCCTCTTTATTCGCAGGTTCCACATCTGCAGCGTCAACCATCTGTGGACTGAAAATATGCAAAAAAGAATCACACAACAAAAATAAAGAATAAAAACCGTTTTAATACAGTACAACAACTATTTACATAACATTTACATTGTGTTAGGAATTACAAGGAATCTAGAGATGATTTAAAGTATACAGAAGGATGTGTGTAGGTTATATGCAAATACAACTGGACATTTTATATAAGGGACTTGACATCTGGGGATTTGGGTATCCTCTGGGATCCTGGAACCAGTTCCCGAAGAAACCAAGGGAGCACGGTATATCCAAAATAGTATAATTTCAAGATAGAATGAGATATTTTACATTCTTTGTTTTGCACTAAGTCTTAAATTAGTCAGTGTGTATTTTACACTTAAAACACATCTCAAAGACTAGCCATATTGCAAGTGATCATTTGCACTTGGCTAGTGGCTACTGCGTTCGGCAGTATCGCTCTGGAAGATCTACATGTCTCAAACGGACATAAAGAACTCTCAGCCCCCCAGAGTCATAAATCTCTTCATCCAAGTGTCTTACTTTCATCTTCCAAGCTTCCTTTTTTACACACCCTTTTTGGTGGAAATGAAGGCTAATGTTATAAGCAAGTACATTATAATGCTGTTAGCCGGGTGGTTTCATCTGAGGAGTGCTGAAACCACAAAAATATACTACTATTGTCATTTTTATGTTACAATTCTTCATTCAGTACTTCTGATGCACCAGTCTTCATCCTCCATCATTGCACTCTCATCCTCACAAGTTCTCTCTGAATCAGACTCATACTTGTTCTAGAAAGGAGAGAACCTATTAAACTCAGAGAGGTGAACTCACTTGCCCAAGATTACACAGCTCATCCATGACCCAATTAGGAACTGAAGTCTGATCTGTTGATTTCATTGCCCATGCTTGTTTTCACTACATTAGCTTGTCGCAACATAGTCCAAAACTAATGTTTGACCGCTAGAAAGAGAGTCTCCCATCTGGAAACAAATATGAAGGGCCAGCTATGTAACAAGCATTGTTTTAGGCACTTACGATACGTCAGTGAGCAAAATAGACAACTGCCACTCTCGTGGAACTCCCATTCACCTAGGGGGAAGATAGGCAAGAAACCATAAACGTAAAGAATGAGTAAACAGTGTGGTAAGTTACACCAGGGGTAACAGGCCATTTCTCTTTCTTTCCATCCCATGAGCTGGCAGCAAGCAATTTTGCCCTCTGGGGGACAACTGGCAATGCCTGGAGGCATCTGTTGGGTAGAGGCAAGGGTTGCTACTACACATCCCACAATGCATAAGATAGCCCCCCACCACCACAAAGAATGATCCAGCATCAAATGTGGGTAATGCTGAAGTAAGAACCCCCCGAAGCTGTAGCAACATAAAAAAGTGGGGCAGAACTGCAGGGTCAGGAGTAGGAGGGAGGCAGAGGTTTGAGCCTCTGACTCAGAGTGGGAACCCTCCTTCAGACCCCTCAAAAGGCAGTGGAATTCATGTGGGGTTCCTGTTTGCCTTTCTCACCCCTCCCTCCCCCGCCCCCGTACCAGGGTGTCTCTAAATCAAAGCAAAACTTGGAGCATCCTTTCTCACAGTGCTTAGAAAGTTGGTTACTTTCTTAAACTGGTCCTGGCTTTCTTCTTTCATGAGAAAAAAGTATCCCCTCTTCCTCTTGGGAATTTCTTTTTACAGTTCAAAAAGAGATAAAAGCAAGAACTAAAACTGCAGTTAGCAGTTTGAGTCTTGCGGGGAGTAAATCCCAAATGTCCAGCCCAGACTCAAAGGCCCCCTCCACCTTCACCCTGGCGCCTCCCAGCCCAGCAGGTGCCTAGGACTTCACTGCTACTGGAATCGTGACACCCCTACCCAGGTCTGGGGTGAGAACCAAGAGATGGGCCTTGTGGCAAAATGTTAGCCTATCCAAGGCTCTGAGAGGCAGGTCCCCAGGGGCCACCAGCATGCTGTCCACCTGGGGTGGCCATTCGGCCTCCGAGGGCTTCCCACCCCACAACTCACTGTCTTTTTATGTGTTTTAATAATTTATCTGGCCCATTTCTTGGGCTGTATACTTACAGTGACACATCTTTCTTTTTCTTTGAAGATTTCCCATCCTTTGGGGGAGGAGAATGGGAAAGGAAGGCAAGGAAGAGATAAGAGAGAGAGATTCTAACAGAAACGGGTTTCATGGGGCTTGAGATTTAACAAGGCTGGTTTAGGTGAAATCTGTCAGACATAGAGCTGGAAGATTAAAAAAAAAAAAAACTACATCACCCGGGTTGGCTGCCCCAATGATTGTCCAAGTTAAGCCATCTGATCTGGCCCCCTTCAAATGCCACTTCCTAAAGGAAGCCCTCCTTGACCTTCCAATCTGAAGGGCTCTTCTCTGATCTGATTAGCCAAAGTTTCCCTGACCCCCTCCCATCTCTACTTATTTTTTATGGATGAGGCTAAGTTTCATTCCTGGAGCCAGGAATCCTTGAGGCCAGGGTTCCTGCCCGACTTACATCTCTGAATGCAATGCCAAACACAGCATCGCCTATAGCAGGTGCCATCACACCTGCTGTGGAAGGAGACAAACTCAGTCTGCCCAGCCTCAGCCAGGAGCGTGCTGTGGTCAATAAGGAGGGAGTACTGCCAAGAATAAGATCTGGGATGGACGAAGGAGAAAATCAGTTCCCAAGTCTCCACTGGTTCCTCCTGGATCCCCAGAGTTGCCTTATTTTGTACTTCCCTGGTGAGTTTTGGCATTGCTAAGGGGCCTGGAAGCCTGGTTTGGGTGAGAAGGGGAAAGTTAGACTACTCTGCATGAGAAAATATCAGGCATTCTGGAGGGAAGGGAAGAGAAAGGTCTCGAAAGAAACAAAAAGCATGAGAAGAGAATGATAGTGAGGGCCTAAGAAGGCACAGCTGGCAAGGTGGGGAGTGGCCAATTCACTTTCGGGACAGTGAGCTCTAGCATGCTATTGGCAGTGCGCTCTCCTCCTTTGTTACTCCAAGCCCTCAGCAAAATCCTAGCCACTTCTCAGGTTAGTGGCACAGGACAAAATGAAGGAATCAGAAAGATGACCCCCACAGGTAATTAAAGGGGCCATGGACAATCTTCAGAGTGGAGATGTCCTACAGGAGAAAAGATGGGAGCCAGAGGCAGCCAGGGAGCATCAGGCCTTGGAGATGACATGGAGGAGGCTGGGCTTCCCCAAGAACTAGGGCTGGCGTCTCCAAGCCGCTCTGTTTGGGTACCGAAGGCAAGTGGGAACAGCATGTGCTTTTCTTCCATGGCACGGAACACAGCTTCAAGGTGGCCCCTGCCATCACGTTGGTAACACCTGACTTCACTCCTTAGCCACAGCTGATTCGATGCCTGATCCATTGGTCCAACTCATCAGGATGTCTTTGCAGAATCTAAATAGAGAGATCCAGGGCCTGCAGTTCACTTCCTGTTGTCACAAGGGCTGGAGTAGCTTCTTGGGGTTACTGTGGGCTGAGAAATAAGCAGAAAGAAGCAGGAGTAGTAAGAACCATTTGAGGAAAGCAGAGATAATAAACCCCATAGAGAGAGAGACACAGACAGACAGTTTGGTCCCTGACATTGACTGTATGTTCTGACTTTGGATTCCTCCCTTTAAGACTCTTAATCCCACTTTCTTGAGCTAGGGTCAGATAGCCTAGAGGAGAGCTCCCTGGAATTTAATGTACAGATGAATTCACTGGGATCTTGCTGAAATGCAGTGTGAGAAGAGCCTGAGAGTCATTTCTCACCAGCTCCCAGGTGAGGCTGATGGTACTGGAGTATAGACCACACACACTTTGAGGCTCTAGAAAGTTAAGCCTTCTCAGAAGCAACCAAGGTTACGTGGCTTGCCCCTGCCTCGAGTAAACAGCATGCTGGGGAGGAGATGTAGAGGTGAAGTCAGAGAGGAGGAAACCAAGAAATAAAGGTGTTTCTCTTTTATTAATCATGTCACTCAATGAAGATTTGTTGGGGGCCTAAGTTACACCAGGCTCCTGTGTCCACAAAACAGACAAAAATGCCTGTCTTCATGAAGTTTACATTCTCGTTGGGGAAGACAATAAATACATAAGGCAGTGAAATATGTGGTGTGTCTATGAGAGAAAAAAAATCAAGTGAGAAAGAGAAAGAAAAAAATACCAGGCGGCCAGGTGTGGTGTGGCTCACACCTGTAATCCCAGCACTTTGGGAGGCTGAGGTGGGCGGATCACAAGGTTGAGAGTTTGAGACCAGCCTGAGCAACATGGTAAAACCCCACTTCTACTGAAAATACAAAAAATTAGCCAGGCATGGTGGCACACGCCTGTAATCCTAGCTACTCGGGAGGCTGAGGCAGGAGAATAGCTTAAAGCCAGGAGGTGGAAGTTACAGTGAGCAGAGATCATGCCACTGCACTCCAGCCTGGGCAATAGAATGAGATTCAATCTCAAAAAAAAAAACAGGGCAGGAGCTAATGATTTAGAGGGTCAGAGAGGATGACCTCTGTGCAAAGACTTGAAGATGAGGCAGAAGCAGAGGGAACACCACATGCAAAGGGCCTAAAGTGGGGACATGCCAGGAATGTTTTGGAAACAGCAAAGAGGCCCCTGGCTCTGGAGAAAAGAGAGCATGGTTTGGGAGTAGTAGGGAGAAGATGAGGTTGAGGCATAAGGCCAGATCATGAGACCCTTGTAGGTCTCAGCAAAAACTTCAGCTTTCCTGGAGGGAGACAGGAGTTATTAGAAGAGAGTCGTGGCTGAGTGCGGTGGCTCAGGCCTGCAATCCTAGCACTTTGAGAAGCCAGGATGGAATGATCCCTTGAGGCCAGAAGATTGAGACCAGCCTGGGTAACATGACAAAACCCCATCTCTACAAAAAATAATCTTAAAAATTAGCCAAGTATGGTGATGCACATCTGTAGTCCCCGCTACTGAGGAGGCTGAGGTGGGAGGATTGCTTGAGCCCAGGAGGCAGAGGTTGCAGTGAGCTGAGATTGCGCCACTGTACTCCAGCCTGGGCAACAGTGTGAGACCCTGTCTCAAAAAAAAAAAAAAAGGAGACAGAGAGTAGTAACCAGAGCAACTGGACTGCTGGATTGGGAATAAGTGTGGGTTCCAGGGCTATGGTGGGGTGCCAGGCCTGAGATGATGGAGACTTAGACCAGATGATGACAGGGGAGGAGGTGAAAGAAGGTGGATGCTGAATGTATTTTGAAATTAAATGCAACATTAGCAAACTTATTGAATGTGGAGTGGGAGAGAAACAGGGAAACTAAGGAAGCTGCCAAGATTTGGGGACTGAGCGACTCCAAGGATGGAGCTGCCATGAGCTGCGATGAGGAAGCCTGTGAGTGGAGCTGGTCTGCCAGGCGGGGAAGAAGGGGAGCTCCATTTCGCACGTTATTTTGAGAGGCCCATTGAGTGTCATAGCAGTAGGATCAAGTGGGCCTATGGATCTATGAGTCTAGAGCTCAGAAGCAAGCTGCAGGCTGCAGATGCATGCCCAGGTGACGTAAGCATGCAAATGGCATTGAAAGCCCAACACCCGATGCAATGCCCTGGGAAATGAGAGTGGATAGAGAAGAGAAGAGGGCCAAGGAGAGAGAGCCCCAGGGTCCTGCAAAGAAGAGAGGTCGGCAAGTGTCCCAGGCCACAGACACCCATGAATTCCGTCTGCCTCCTGCACATCACAGCACCACGGCCACCTCTTGGCTTCCGTTCTCCTCCTAAAGAACCCCCTCTTCCATACCTGTTTGCCACCCCCTCTCTCTGCATCCCACGGCAGGCAGGGTTCCTGGCTCCACATCTGAACTCTCAAAGCACTTCTTTGTTCAAACCAGCCCTAGAGATAAATGAGACAATGTGTGTGAAACGCTTAGGGCATCCAGCTGAGGGGAGCTCAGCAGATTCTAGCTCTCTCTGATGCCTGGTTAGAGCAGTGTCACCCTCTCTCCTTCCACTGAGGGCCTGACCCCAAGTTAATCTTCTGTGTGCCTGCCTCCCATCACACTGTGGCTGGCACACAGTAGGGGCTTTTGAAATGCTTTGCTGTAGGCCTGAAGGGCTGAACACACAGGCCCATCTGGCCAGAGGTGACACTGCCCCCATGGCGCCCCCTGGCCTTCCCCAGGACCCCCTCCCACATTATTTAGTTTCTTCTGACTCTGTGCTTAAGACAAGGTCACTGCCACCTTTTCATTCCAAGAAGCTCTTGCCAGTATCACATCCACCCCCGGAGAGGACAGGAAGGCAGATGGAGGCTACTGCTGGTGGAGGGGGTGGGCAGCCACTGTCACCCCCTTGCTCTGATACCGCAAGGGACAGGGGTGTTTTCTTCTCTGCAGAACTGAGAATTCTCCATTTGCATCTTCCAACAGCGAGCCGGGGTACATCCTCCACCTGGAGCCTCTTTTAACATCATTTCTGCGGACTTCTCCGGGTGACAAGTATCTTTGTGCTGAGCCCCCCCTCCAGCCCCTCCCGCTCTCCCTGGATTCTAACTCTCTTGCAGGCTTCCGCCTGCACAAAGGGACCATTGAGAGGCAGGCTGTAGGACGCCGCCTTTGATCTGAGGTTCTAATAACGTGTGTATGTTTGCGTCCCAAAACAGGGCAGCAGCCTTGCTGGCTCCTGGAGGCAGGGGGAGGAGGAGAAAGTGGGTAGATCGTTACACCAGAGGCTTGGTCGTGAGCATTGAGGGCACCCCACAGACTATCTCTGGTGAGATACACCCATTCCACAGGCAAAGACCCTGGCATGGTCATGATTTGCCAAACCAAGACCTGTGAGGTCAGCTGGATGGCTCCAGTGCTCCACAGAGCCTGGAGTCACAGGTTCACCAGGGGAAGGGCAAGAGTCATAAGGGAGGGGGACTCGGACCAGGTGCGTCTGGTGGCAAACTGAGCAGCATATACCCAGCACAAAGGAACGGTGGCTGCTGCACACCAGCTGCCAGCTGCAAGCCCAGGGCTGCTAGATCTTTTGATTTTTCAAGAATAGCTAGAAATCCAGGTTTCTAGGTGAAATCTCCAGATTGTAAAATATCGGCAACTAATTTTAAAAACATGAAGTCATGGTGCAGGCCAAATGAAACACGCGTCTCTGCAGGAATCCAGCCTGTGCCTGCCGCTCCGCCCTCTGCCTGGGTGGACTCGTCCCGGAGAAAATGTGCCCGAGAGGCAGGGAGGGTATCGGGAAGAGAAATCACTCAGACCAGGCTGTCTCCAAGAGGGGAAAACAGGGGTCGGGGTGCCGGACTGGGCCCTGCTGGCCCAGTGTTCCCCAAATCCCCTCGCTGCCTCCAGTATGATTTCTCTGGGCCCTTAGCAAATGGGTGCCTAGTCCCTCGCACAGGCAAGGACAACGCTGGGCACGGGGGATGCAGGAATGAGTTAGACGGGGCCTCTGCCTGCCCTCAAGTCCAGAAAGGGAGACTGAAGTATAAGAAACTGAACCCTACCGAGGCCCCACTACTACCAGGCCCTGTGTAAAGGACCATATGCCGCGTGTTCTCTCCTGCTATCCTGACAGTCCCCAAGGGAGAAGAGACAATGGTACCATCTCCACTTTACCAATGAGGAAATGGAATCAAGGAGAATAGAAAAAGCTCCTCCATTCATTGCTTTGGGTCTCCCCCAGGGGAATCCTGAGGGAAGGAGGTCCTGGTCACAACACCTTATCTGGGGTTGGCAGGTCAGGCCCTAAGAGAAAGGAGCAGGCCTTGAAACGAAAAGAGGAAGGGAAGGAAGGGCTGATAACAGGGCCTGGGAGCTCTTTCCTCCTGTGCTCCCTGCTCCTCCCCTAACCCCTTAACTTTCTTCTTTATAAAAGGATGCCTCAGGTCCTCTTGAACTACAGGCAGCTCAAATGGCTTGCCGGGGAGGAGTGAACCTTTGAAAAGTTCCTTAGCCTCATTAAAAACCTGGAAAATGGAAACTAAGCAGCCAGAAGATATCTTGAAAAGGTTTGATAGATTGATTGATTGATTGATACATGGCCTCACTCTGTTACCCAGGCTGGAGTGCAGTGGCACGGTCATAGCTCACTACAACCTCAACCTCCCAGGCTCAAGCAACCCTCCTGCCTCAGCCTCCGGAGTAACTGGACTACAGGCATGCACCACCACGCTCAGCTAATTTTTTTTTAAGTTTGTAGAGATGGGGTCTTACTATGTTGCTAGGCTGGTCTTGAACTTCCGGGCTCAAACGATCCTCTCACTTCGGCCTCCCAAAGCACTGGGATTATAGGCATGAGCCACCACGTCCAGCCCGAAAGGGTTTTAAACAGTGGAGAGCTGTACTTACCATCAAAACCAGTACTCCATTCAAATCAGTGCTTGAATGCGCACGTAACATTCTAGATATTTCCTTTTTTTTCTTTTTTTTGAGATGGAGTCTGGCTCTGTCACCCAGGCTGGAGTGCATTAGCACGATCTTGGCTCACATCAACCTCTGCCTCCCAGGTTCAAGCAATTTCCTTGTCTCAGCCTTTCAAGTAGCTGGGGTGACAGGCACCAGCTCCCACGCCTGGCTAATTTTTGTATTTTAGTAGACGTGGAGTTTCACCATGTTGACCAGGTTGGTCTCGAACTCCTGACCTCATGTGGTCCGCCCACTGGGCCTCCCAAAGTGCTGGGATTACAGGCATGAGACACCGCACCCGGCCCATTCTTGATATTTCTAGCTTCAGATGAAAATAATTTAGATTTCAAACCTTTTTCATTGCCAGTAAAAATGCCAGGTTTTCTGTTCTTAAAAAATCCTGAGATGTGCTAGAATAATGAAAGCCAGTGCTGGGACGTCCAGGCTCCCCCTCCTCTGGCACCCCAGGCTTCGCTGAGCTCCACCATCTGGCCAGTTCCTCAGGTGCCCACGCAGCCTCCTGAGCCTGAGTACTCTCTCTGTGTGGTTCCCCTCTCTGCTCTCCCAGCTCCTGATTCCTGTCTGCCCATCAGTCTGAGCATAGATGCTACTTCTTCCTCCATAAGCCCTAGGGAGCTCTCACCTTCACCCCGGGTGGCTCAGCAGGAGCAGCAACTTCCTTATTCCCTAAACACTCTACGCAGTCTCCAGAAAAAATTCTGGAACCAGCTGTTAAAATAATAATAGGAAAGCCTGCTTAGAAAAGAATGGGCTGAGGCTGGGGTTTGCAGGAGAAGCAGGAGTGGGGACCATTCCCACTTTTATGCAGTCACCCCATGAAGATCAGTCCCCAGCCAACCTCTGGCCAGAGGGCCAACTCCATGTGACCTGTGGAACACATGTGGTGACAGACTGCGCGTCTCTGTGTGGCCTTCCAAGGTGACCCCCTGAGGGGCTGTCAGGCTGCCATGCACCAGATGCTGGACAGGCACCAAGCGGGGTGCTCTGGGCAGTGTTGAAAGAAAATCGACCTCCAGGAGATTAGGTGCAATTGGGCAGTTTCACCAAGCATGCAAATAACCACAGGTCAAGTTAAATCATGAGATAATATATGGAAGCACTTGGCACAGAACCTGGCAAACAGGAGGCACATGATAAAAGTGGCTCTCATTATTATTATTACAAAAGCATCAAAAAGTAACGCTTTCTTCAGGACTTTTTGATTGTAAGGTACACGGACAGAGCCCAACTGAAACTAGTCCAAGCAGAAAGGAAACATGTGCTCAGGTAGCCCAGGTGTCAGGAGGAGAGATCAAGAGCAGCTTCAGTCTTAGAATCTAACAACCTTGTGCTGAGAGTGAAAAGGTAATTCTTCCCCAGCTCAGGTGAGAAAAGTCCTGGGGAAGGAATCTGATTGGTGGAACTTGGGTCACGTGCCTATTCCTGGACCAATCACTGTGGGAGTTTGACTAGTCCAACCTGAGTCTTTTGCCCAATCCTGTGGCCAGATGGAGTTGATTGGTGACTATACTCCAACCACAGTCTGGATGGGAAGGATCAAGTCACCCAAAGAAAAAAGGGAAGTGAGACATTATCTTACTTAAGGAAGGCAGAATGTCCTCATAACACAGAACTCATAGTCTGTCCAATGCACAGAACTCAGGGTCTGCCGAAGAGGTCTTAGTCTTACATTATGGATGGAGATAGCGAGTCTCACATTTTATGAAATAGGTTGCCCACGGTCACATGATTTATAAGTGGTGGCCCTGGGACGCAGTAGGACTGTCTGCTTCTATAAGTTTCCTTACATCTACCCCACGAGTCTGGCATTCAGAAGGAAGAGAGTGACCATGAGCAGGCATTAATGTTTCCCCGTTGGGTCAGCCGCCTGCCTGAGCCAGTCCCGCCATGTCCAGACCCAAGCCTGGTCTTTGGAGATGACTTTAAATGGATGGACTTGGCCTCTTGGTCAAAGCACAGGAGTGAGAAATTGAACAATCCAAGGAGCAAGTTAACAACCATTCTTGGCCCAGAAACACAAGTGACCTTGAGACCAGAAGCCCCAGATCTGAAGGAAAACCAGCTTAGCCAGGGAGCTGGAGGAAAATAAAATACTTTAGTGAAAAAAGAAAGACAAATATATATTATACACTGCCTCCGGATTGCCCTTTAAGGCTTGGCCTTGGTGATGTTCAGGAAGGTAATTTTTGGATTCTCTCCCATAGAACGGAACCACAGGACATCCTTCACCAGATGGCCCTGGGCCAAGGATGGCAGGAAATCATGAAGTGGTGCTGCCATCCAGACTGCCACCTAGATCAGCTGACACCAGTGGTGGGAGGCCTGTGCCGCCCTGGTGGGAAATAGTTCAGTCTCTGATAACATCTGCAAGAACTTAATGCTTCAGGGTAATCAGAGGCCCGTCTCTGTCCATCTCCCTGGCCTGTGCATACCACATCCCACTATAGCTTCTGCAGCTCTTCTCTACCAGGAGCATCCCGTGTTTTTCTTTTCTACCTCATCTGCTATCAAAACTTACCTGTCCTGAGCCCATTTCCATTTGTGCTCTATGAGAAGCCTGGCTTTTCTGACTAGGGTGCGATGCTAGCAGAGTTGTGAGTGTCCGGAGCAAGGGTGCCAATCATCTTTCCCTTCCAGAGTATGTAGGTAATGCTTAGCAGAGTCTGCCCCACGTCAGAACCCTATGACTGGCTCCAGGGGTTGAAGTGATCATCCTGACAAATGCTCAGGGCAAGACCTTGGCATGCCCAGTTCTTCCTTCCATGACCAATGAGGTGCCAAGTCTTGTCCGCTCTCCCTAAACCTCTGTTTAGGTGGAATGGATTAAAGGTCACTGTTCAGGTGGAATGGATTAAAGGTGGCTGCACATTATTCATCACCCTCCCCACGAAGCCCTTGCTTCTGGGCTGGCTCTGGAGCCACTGAACTAGCAGAATGTGGTAGAGCGAGGCCGTGCTCGTGCTGGCGCTAGTCTTTAAGAGGACAAGCAGCTCTTGTTTTCTCCCTCTTGGAATGCTCACTTCTGGAACATTCCCTCTCAGAACCCAGCTTCTGTGCTAGAAGTTCAAGCCACATGGAGAGGTCATGTATGTGTGTCGGCCAAGAGCCTCAGTTGGGCTTCCAGCAGACGGCCAGCAACAGCTGTTAGCCATGGGTGTACACCATCCAGGACGTCTGGCCCAAATGGGTCCCCAGTGACTGCAGGCCCATAGAGCAGAACTACCCTACCGAGCCCAGTCAACCCCCAAAGTCACAAAAGCTCACAAAGCAGGTATTGTTTTGAGCCACTGAATCTTGTGCTGGTTTCTTACACAGCAATAGGTGCCCAGAACACCGGGTTCAAGCTCTTCTAGGTCAGTTTCAAGTTTGCTAACTAACTGACCTGCCAGCCTCCACAGCCACCTATTTCCCAAGGTTATTTTCCAAGCCCAGAACTGCTCATGTCATTCTTCTGCTCAAAAGCTTTCAGTGGCTTCTCATTGTCCACAGTGGTACGTAGTACTTACCCCATGAGAGTGCACATCAGAATCACCAGGGCAGCTTCTTCAAAATACAGGTATTCCAGCTGGGAGCAGTGGCTCATGCCTATAATTCAAACACTTTGAGAGGCCAACACAGGAGGGTCACTTTGAGGCCAGAAGTTCAAGACCAGCCTGGGCAACGTTGTGAGACTGCAGCTATACAATAAAAATAAAAATAAAAATTAGCTGGGCAAGGTGGCACATGCCTGTAGTCTCATGTATTCAGGAGGCTGAGGCAGGAGGGATCACGTGAGCCCAGGAGTCTGAGGCTGCAGTGAGCTATGGTCACACTACTGCACTCCAGCCTGGGTGACAGAGCAAGACCATTTCACTCAGAGGGTTGCAATCAGGATACCAGGTTGTGAAAAACATCCCTGGTGTGATAGATTAGATTATTAGTCCACAATTCTCCCTTGTCTCCCTATATCATGATTCACTGTGAGCAGAGGGGACTACCCCATCACTGATGTTGGACTTGACTGTGTGATGTGTTCTGCTCAGCGGAATATGGGTAGCAATGATGCTATGCCAGTTCCAAGTCAAGGTCTGAAGAAGCATTGCAAATTTCCACTCTGCTCTCTTGCACTCCAGCTCTTCACCATGAGTTTGCTCCAGATGGACATTACCCTTTCAACCTGAGTCCCCAAATGAGAAACATAGAGAACAGGCTTGAACCCAACCTGTAGCCTGGCCCAAGTTCAGCCAACACTAATCAAGTTCATCAGAGTCACCCCAGATGATTTGGGGTGGGAGGTCACTTGTTACGCAGCATTACTGAGGTAATAGCTAACCAAAGTATCAGATGATCCTAAAGCACATCCCTGATTAAGAACCACTAACCCAAAGGCTAAAGTCACAAACTATTCATCTGGTAGTAGTGACCTTCCCTGGTCTTGTTCCTATCTGGCCTCATCTCCCAGCTTTCTCTTCTGAACCAATCAAGGTTTTGGGTGTTAAAACAGAATCCAATCCTCATGAACCCTAACAGAAAAGGGACTCCAAGGTGGGTGTAAAATCAAACTGAGAAAAAAATGAATGGAAAGAAGGGAAAGTCAGGCAGATGCAGCCAGGGCCAGAAGAGGCCACAGGCATAGTGAAGGCAAAGAAAGAGACCACCACTTGTTACATTTGTACCAGGTGCTGGATCCTCAAGCTGCTGTTTGCAAGGAGGGTATCTCCAGCTCTCCCTGCTCCTTTGGAGAGGGAATCATCCCTATTGGCCAGCCACATCTTAGCCATCAGGGAGAAAGAAGACATGTGTTAGACACCTAAAGAGAAGAGGGGTCCCACACTAGGCAGCCAAGATCCCCACAAACATCCCCAGTAAGCTTCACATTCCCTACAAACAGGAACTGAGGTGATACGTGTACAGCTCTTGAACTTTTCCTGGCATGTAGTAAATGCCATGTGAATGTTTTTAAAATAAATATTAAAATATATCATTTTTAGACCATTGGTCTAAAATAAGGCCCTTTGATTGTTCTTTTCAAGGACAACTCAGAAGCCACCTCTTCTCTGAGACCTTTCCTGATCAGGTGGAAAGTGATGTTTCTTTTCTCAATGTCCCTAACACACTTGATCTGCCTAACCTTCTTGACGCAGAGCAGTAACTAGAGTCATCTGTGGTCTTATGAGGCATGAGGTTTTCTCCCATGCCAAAGTCAATGCCTGAGGTCTTACAGGTAATCAGAAAGTAGGAGGAGAATACCTGAGCAGATGGGCCTCTTGCCAACTATGAAGTCCCAGCCTGCCTCTAAACCCTCAAAGTGTAGGCAGTGGGAACAACCACTCATTTCTTTCCACTGCTGTGAGCTTGGGCCAGTGTGTGCAGCCTGACCCAGCCTAGTGCCTGCTGGCAAAATGCCATGGCACAATCCCAGATTGCTCAGCCCAGGATTTTAAACAAATGCTCTCAGCTTTTGAGCTGAGCATTCTACCTTTCCATGTTTGCTGAGCCTACTATTTGCAAATACTTTGCAAATTGGCAGCTCCAAGGAAAGAGTCCTTGAGTCAAAGTGAGTGAGCTCTGACCCACATGGGACAGGCTTCTGAGTCTCACCTTCATGCTTTCTCTAACCCTGGCCCTTCTGTTAAAACCCCCTTCAAGTCTATTGTGTAATTGAGCACCACTGAGGACAGGTAGCGTGCTTCATCTGTACCTCCTCTGCTCCTTTTCCTGATCCCCAGTGTACTTTGACTCCCAACAGCCAACACCTGCATCTCATTGTCAGAATGCCTTCTACAGCTTGCCAGACACCCCAACCAATGATTGGCAACATGGGGGTATCAATACCCCAGCTTCCTTGCTCCCTGCTCATGCAACTCTGAGTTCTGACTCATATGTCTCCAAAACTTACATGTGGAATTAAGCCAAAATTATTCTCTGTGGGACTTTGCTTGGTATCAGATCCTTGCTTGATCTGCTTCCCTTCCTGCTCCACTTTCTCACTCCCTACACATTTCCTTCTCTAGGAGTCTGCTTCTGGGAATCCAGCCTAAGAGAGTAGAAAGGGAGGAAAATTAAAATGATAAAAATGGTCACCACTCCTTGTAATGCTCACTCTACTTTAAAATCCTTGCATGCATTAGCTATCTTAATGATCTCAGCTATGCTACAAGGAATTCTTATCCCATCTTAAAGATGAAGAAATCAAGTCTCAGAGAAGTTAAATAACTTGACCAAGTTATGTAGTTAATAAGTATTGAGCCAAGATGTTCTATTACATGTACTGCCTCCCATTAGAAAGATGCCATCAATAAGAGCTATGCATATTTCTATAAGTTAAAATTTGAGAAAAAATACAAATCTATTAGGCAAATGTGAATAATGACAGTATGCATTTATGGGGGAAATTAAAGGCATAGTGGTGATTGTTTTTATCTGTCATAGCTCTCCATGTTTACTCCATTTTCTTCTGGTATCAGGTGGTATAGCCATGCAATCAGAATTTCTTTGCCCACACTTGGCCCCTGCATATACACTCAGGGTTGGAAGGTGGCAGACTCTTCTGCTGCTGATATCCTTTGAGATACAAGTTCCAGATCTGGTTCTTCAGCCCTTTCTTCAGTCCTTTCATTGACCCCAGGATTTTTCCAGTAAAAGCCCAAAAGTCTCAGTTTAGTCAGAGCCGTTGCTGCTGCTTGTCAACAAGACATCTCAAGTGATGTAGAAATTGGTATCAGGAGTGGGGTGTTGAAAGTGACCCACCCTAAAAATATGGAATTGGAGACTATATGAGCCAATAAATCCTCCTTAATTTTGTAAGCAGGTTTCAGTGAGATTTTTGCACCTGCATTCAAAAGACTCTTGAGTGGTGTATAAATAAAAAGGGATGGAAATGCCCCTTTTCTGAATAACCTTTCTTATACTACATCCCTGTGCCTGTTCTTCTTTTCAACTGTGTGATACATGTTTGCTTCATTCCTTTCCTGTTTAATGTATATTCATGCTTTTCAAGATAATACAGGATAAGGAATCAGGTGGTCAGCTCAGGGAAGGAGCCATCTGATACATCCAAAGGGAACGGGCCTGGTGCATCATCACAGAGTTGTTGCGTGCTATGGCAAAAGAGCTATGGGCCTGAGGAATGGGAAAGCTTGGTTCTAGTCCCAACCCCAACTCTGACTTGCTGTGTGTCATTGGTCAATAGTCTTCTGTCTCTGAGGCTCTGCCTCTCCTTTTATAGAATAAAGGGGGATCTCTAAAGTGTCTTCTAGGTCTACCATGTTCAGATGTTTGGAGAAAATGCAAAGACACATGGACAACATCCCTTGCACAGACTGATGAAGTGAGAGGAGGTAGCAGCACCAGGGTGCTGATTCTAGACAGGCCCCTCTGGGATCTCACCTGAGCAACACTTTGAAGTTGTGAGTTCATAGGTGCCACATTTTTTCTGTTGCTACATTTTTCTCTTCTAATCCTACCCCACTCACACTGTGGCAGAAACTGTTATCCATCCCCCAGTATCCATTCTCCCTTTATTCTTTGTAGTCATAAAATTACCACATGGTTAGAAACTACACTACTTTCCAGCCTCCCAGGCAGTTACGTGTGGCTATATGTGAATGGCGTGTGAGCAGAAGCAATGTGTGCTAGCCCTTCCCATCTTCTCCTGGCCTTCTTGCAGATTGAAACTTAGACGCAGCACAGAGACCCAGCTTCCACCATGGAGAGGGAAGAGCACAAGATGGAAGTCACTTGAATTCCTGATCTGCTTCATGGAGTGAAACTGCCTTCCATTCCCAGATCCCCTCCAAGCTTGGAGTTTTCCATGACAGTAATAACATTCCATCTTGTTGAACATGCTGAATTTGGGGAACTGTTCTTACAACAGCTTACTCTGTGCCCAAACCAGTACCTCCCACCCCATCTCACGCTTGATTCTCAGACACCTTGCCAGCCAGGGCCAAGGAGCTAATCTCCACCAAGAAGAGAGGGAGGTGAAGACCAACCTGGGAAATGTGACAAAACTTCATCTCTACAAAAAAATGATACAAAAATAAACTGGGGGTGGTGGTGTGTGTCTGTAGTCCCAGCTATTCAGGAGGCTGAGGTGGGAGGATTGCTTGAGTCTGGGAGGCAGAGATTGTAGTGAGATGAAATGGCGCCAGTGCACTCCAGCCTAAGCGATAGAGTCAGACATTGTCTTGAAAAAAAAAAAAAAAAAGAAGGAGGAGGAGGAGGAGAGTGGGAAACAGGAGTAGGGGAAAGGCAGCCTTTATTGGACAGCCATTCTGTTCTAGGCATTTATCTCCATTATCTTGAAAGCTTGAATTTTATCATTGGTGACAAATATGGCCCATTATTTTCCTTGAAGTGAGAGGCACACTTTATTCATTTTCAAGAAAAGTCTACCAATACTTGAGTCTGAATAACCATCATTCTTCTGTTAGTCTTCCTTTTTCAAGTAAAAATGATTTTCAGCTAGGTCAACTCACAACTCAGTGGCACAAGTACTTTTCCTTAAGACAACTGTTATACTTTGGTATGCAGGAAAAATGTTTCATGCACACCTTCACTTGGTTGTACAGAATATTAAAATGTCTTGCACTCAAGGGTCAAAAAATGAAGAAGTTAATAAATTTTCCTGCTTCAAGGACATTCCTAAGTGACATACTCTCTTTTTCTCCTTTTTGTTTTACTGCAAGAGTATCCCAGCCTGATGCGTGCTACCAGACTAGCAGGTTGCTGGCTGCTGCTCTTGCACCAGCAGTGCAAGTATCAACACGGTAAAAAGGGCAAATAACATCTTAGTACTATTATGAAAACAGTTTTGACTTTCTAAACCCCCTGAAAGTGTCTTAGGGACCTCCAGGCATTCTCAGACCACACTTTGATAAGCACTGCCTTTCTTTCACTAGCCTGTCTTTATTCACAAGCATACAAATGTGCACACGAACACACACATGCACAGAATTTCTATCATTTGATTTTCAAAAGGGCATTTGAATATCAAAAAAAGGGAGGACGTCATCTCAGAAGAAAGGATAATCCATTAGACTGGATGCATTTAGTTTCATGAACAACTCACGGCATTGTCCTTATTGTTCTGGTTTTGCCAAGGCCAGGGGCAGATGTTGGCATGGAAGACTGGTGTTTGGAAACCGCCTCCATCCTGACCCACCCCTTCTTGGGCACATGAGAGAAATTATGCTCTGAAGGGCCAAGCACTCACAGGGGTACACAGCTGAAAATGGTTCCACTGAACTGGACCCCAGGTTCGCCTCCAGACAGAGCACCAGCTGTCAGCAGGGCTCTGGGCAAAAATTAAAACCCACACCCACTCCTCCCAGGAGAGATGGGAGTAGAACAGCCTGCTGGAAGCCCCCAGTGAGGTCTGCATGGATGCAAGTTAAACCTGAAGTGGATGGAGACCTCAGTGCCCTAATGAGAATCCCAGAGAATGGGTTTTATCTATTAACTAGCTGACACTGCTGGGCTCCTGCCTAACTCCCTTTCCCCACCCATTCCAGATTCCATTGCCTGGGGTCATTTGGTAGGAGCCACACATGCTCACACACAGACGTGTGCACATTGCACACACACCTGCCACATACCCACAAGTCCCCCTCCCATCCCCACTCCTCCCAATCACTCTACTCACATCCTCTCCACCCATCATGCCCCCAGCCCTCTCTCACCACCCCACCATTTCCACCACCACTGGGGACCCACAAAAAGACTAGGGCCTGAGGACCAGAGAAGTCTTCGCAGGCAAGTCTCTTTCTGCCTTTGGAACTCAGTTTCCCAGCTGTAATCCTGCAAGAAAGATCAGAGAGGATGCACTACCTCTAAAGTCCCTGACAATTCCAACACTTATGGGTCTACAGTGAAAGAAGAGTGTTTTGAAAGTCACCCTGGCAACCTGGGCAGGATGGGGAGAGAGTGGCCTTGGGGAGGCAGGAGATGAGAGGGTGTCAATTGTGAGGTGCAGACAGCTGGAACCACCTGTGATCAAACTCCTGGGACTGGATATAAAGGTCAGGGGGGAAATTTGTAAATGCTGAGTCTGAGGCATGGGGTGAAAGTGAGCATAACATCTAAGGGCCGTGGGGGTTGCAGTCTGGGGAGTGCTAAGCACTCATCAGTAAGGACAGTGAACTTGAATCAAGGTCTGATTTACCCTAGAAAATCCCCACAGGTCTTCACAGAGCGGCCTATCATTGTTCTACATGCACAATGCCACGCCATCAATATAGAGACGAATCTCCAATCTCTTCCTGGAGTTGGCTTCTGTGGGAGGCTGGGGTGGCAAATGTTGTGTGTCAACTTGACTGGCCCATGGGGTGCTTAGACATTTGACTAAACATTATTCTGGGTGTGTTTGTGAGGGTGTTTCTGGAGGGGATCAAGATTTGAATCAGTAGACTGAGTCAAGTAGATCACCCTCCCCAGTGTGCATGGGCCTCATCCAATCCACTGAAGACCTGAATAGACAAAAAGGCTGAGTAAAACGGAATTCCTCCTGCCTGACTGCTTGAGTTGTCACATGTGTGTCTTCTCCAGTCTCAGACTTGGACTGAAGCATCCGTTCTTCCTGTGTCTCCAGCCTGCTGGGTTCAGACTGAAACTTACACCATTGCCTCTCCTGGTTCTCAGGTCTTCGGACTTGGACTGGAACTACACCTTCAGCTCTCCTGGGTCTTTAGCCTGCCAACTGCAGATAAAGGGACTTAGCCTCTGTAATTGCATAAGGCAATTCCTTACAATAATAAATCTCTTTCTATGTACATATCCTATTGGAGAACCCTGACTAACACAGAGGCCATGTGACATAACGCATGAGAACCATATTCAGGCAGGAGCCATTCTCACAGGAGAACGGGGACTGAGGTTCCTCTCTGTCCTCACACTCCCTCTGGAGCACATACTTGTCTCTGCCCATGCCATTTAAATTGTTATCTCTCTTAAGCCCATGTCATTAAACAATTGGAACTTGAAAAATAGTAAGTAAATGATTCTCTCCTCTTCCTCCTCCTCCGCCTCTCTCTATCATTCCCATCTCTGTCTCATCTCTCTGTCAGTGGAATGAAAGAGACTGGGAAGCAGATGCTGAGATGGAGTTAGGAGTGCAGTTTCTTGGGGGTAATGCCTGAGAAAGATACAAGAGGGAGGATGCAGGATCAGGCAGGGGGAGCCTCAGATTGCCATCCAAAGTTGACAAAGACTTGGCCAACTTCAAAGGAAGCTCCAAATCAACAACTGCCCATCAGAGGAGCCCCACATTGGCAAGACTATCACTTTTGACCCTAGCACCTGTGTTGTTCTCAGCCATTGGCTGGGAGCTCCTGAGAAGGCTGTGGCCTTAGCTCGAAATTTGAGGCAGACCCTGAAGATGTTGACATTGAAGGCTGCCTGCCAACTGCACTTCTTGCAGCTGAATGGCAATGTTTTTCCTAAACGGAGATTTAAGGGGTGCGCCTTCATGGCTGCCATGTTGTCTGTGCACATGCGTGTGTGTGTGTGTGTGAATGTCTTTTTCACTTCCTTTTTTTTTTTTTTTTTTGCTTTGGTCAGGCACGTATAGTTGAGTTCAATGCATATAACATGCCTCATCTATAGTATTTCTAATATCAGTGCTCATAGGTAGCATTCACTGTGAGCTTACAGGGTGTCAGACTGCTAAGTTTTTAATCTACATTGTCACCTGCACAAGTCAGTGCTCACCACTATTCCCCTTTTATAGGTAGGAAAACTGAGCACGTGAATTGCCCAAATTTCACAATATGTTGGGGCTGAAACCAGGACTTCAGCCCAGGTCTATCTGATCTGGAGCCTGAGCTCTGAAAAACAACACTAAGGAATGAGATCTCTCATTCACCATGCAGTGCCTGTTATACCCTGGGATAGGAGGTGGCTCTAGCACTGGGTTGTTCTCGATCGTTGGCTAGTATACCCTGGGATAAAGGCGGCCCTATACCGTGTTGTTGGTCATTGACTAGGAGCTCCTGAGAGCACACAGATGCTTAACAGAACTGGAGAGCCCTGGCAGATGGATGCCAGCTAACAATTTCCTGACAAAGGAGGCTCAACCACCCCAGAAAGCTGGAAAAGGCAAGGGCCCCTGCCTATGTGCCTTGGGTCCTACTCAGATGTGAATGTGGCCATTTGTGGTGCTTCAGTGCAGAGGTATGACTTCATGAAGCTAATTCAAAAGCAAGATGGATTTTAAACATCTGTGACCAGAAAAACACATGTGTGTCTCTAAAGGTCCCTCCAGGGAGACCTCCTGATTTGATTGTCCTTGCACAGAAAAAAACTGGCTAGACCTCCCAGGCTTGGTGACCTCCTGTTTCAAGAGCTAAATCAGAGTCACAAATTCAGAACTGTCCTTCCTTGGATCGTCTCTCTCTTTCAGCCACTAGGAGGATGGAAGATGGTTGCCTCCTTGGGATTCTCTCTGTTGCCTTTTTTTTTCTTTTTTGACAGTGTCTGGCTGTATTGCCCAGCTAGAGTGCAGTGGCATGATTATAGCTCACTACAGCTCCAAAGTCCTGGGCTCAAGAGGTCCTCCTGCCTCGGCCTCCTGAACAGCTCAGATCACAGGTGAGTGCCACCATGCCCAGCTAATTTTTAAATTTTTTATAGATACTTTTGCCATGTTGCCCAGGCTGATCTCAAACTCCTGGTCTCAAGTGATACTCCCTCCTTGACCTCCCAAAGTGCTGGGATCACAGGCATGAGCCACCATATCTGGTACCTTATTGTGTTTAAAATGTTGCTTCTCATGTCACTGATTAGATAAGAATGAGACAAATGTACCAACTATACCTACTCACTGGTAATTTAGGAGCAATGGATGTTAGGTCATACCAAATTATCTGAAGCTAATAATTAGAAACAAAAAAATTAAAAATAAAAGAATTCCATGTCAAGAAAGGACTACCCTCAATTCTACATACGGTAGATACATCCGGACGGTGTGTGCTCAGGCAGTTTCCCTGAAAGAATGACCCTCTCGCAGGGAGGGAGAGAGAGTGGGGACAGCTCTTGCTGTCTCTAGAACAGAGAGGATCCATCTGCAGGTGGCTCCTGGGGAGAGGGATGCTGGGTGATTAGGGTACCAAGAAGGAGGAAGACCTCACACCCCAGTAAGTCCTGGAGTGGCTTCTCTTTTGTCCCTCAGCAGGACAATAATAAGTGGACTTATTATTTGTCCACTTGGAAGGGACAAATATGGTCTGGGACAGAATAAATGTCTCCCCAGGCTTTCTCCAGTGAATGGAATCACCAATTTAAAAGGAGGAAAAACCTGTCAGACTGAATAGCCAGAAATGAAGTATGACTATTATAATGATGACAAGGTAGCTTAGGGTTAACATCATGGGCTTTGGGAGCCCAACTGCTTGAGCTCAAATATTCACAGCTCTGCTTACTCAGTGTCCTGGGTCAAGTTCCTTCCAGTCCACTCTGCCTCTGCTTCCTCATCTGTAACACGGAGATGATAATGACCGTCACCACCTCATCAGGATGTATAAGGGGTTAGTATACACATGCACTGTGCATTTCAGCATTAAATACATACTCAGCATTGCAGCCTGATGTGGTAACACGAGAACTTCAGGGGTTCCAGAAGCCTCCATATTCCCAGCTCAGTCACCTTGTTTGGGGAATATCCTTCAGCCCCTCGGAACCTCAGTTTCCTCTTTGAGAGCCAAATGACTGCCTTGCAGCATTACCATGAAGATAAGTGGAATGATGAAAGGAATCATTCCCTAGGCTGTAGAAGGTATGCCTGCCGATTGTGCAGTTCACAATCTGAGTAACCATATGTGTCAGTCCTGATGATGAACATAAAGCAGTTGGCATGTTGGAGATGCCACCTCTGTGCCTCCTTTTGCATATCAAACCATTGACTTTAACTCAAAGTCTTTCCTGCAAACTTCCTCCACACTGAGTAGAGTGGATGAAACGCTGATGAAGAACTGCACCATCCTCAACCCACAAGGGTCCCTGCCCTCAAAAAGAAGAGTTTCCAGCAGGAAGTAGCCAAGCCCTGCTGTAATGCAAGACTAAACTCCATGCGGTGGGCTGTCATCTCACAGCAGGATGAGAATGAAAGCCAGCAACAGCAGGAACATCTTCCCCCAAAGGAGAGTCACTGGGGACTACCTCGATTTAAATGTGTCAAATGAAGGAGGGTGGAAGTGACTGTGTCTGCAAAGGTGAGGAGGCTCATGCTTCAGAAAAGAGGGTCTGGCCAGGCACGGTGGCTCATGCCTGTAATCCCAACACCTCCAGAGGCAAGATGGGTAGATTGCTTGAGCCCAGGAGTGAAAGACAAGCCTAGGTGAAATAGCATGGACCCCATCTCTACAAAAAAATTTAAAATTCAGTTGGGCATGGTGCTGCATGCCTAGTACCAGCTGCTTGAGAGGCTGAAGTGGGAGGATCACTTGAGCCCGGGAAGTTAAAGTTATAGTGAGCCATGATCACATCACTACATGTAAGCCTGGGTGACAGAGAGAGACCTCATCTCAGAAAAAGGAAGGAAGGAAGGGAGGGAGGGAAGGAAAGAGAGAGGGAGAGAGCGAGGGAGGGAGGGAAAGAAAAAGAAGAAAGAAGAAAGAAAGAAAGAAAGGAAAGAGAGAAA